>JBBMKA010032458.1:0-24048 GCA_037833695.1 Sechiopsis laciniata
ATCATCCTTTTCTTTAGCAAATTCATTAGTTAATCACTTCACAACATTATTTCACCCTCACATATTCTTAATCGGAAAGAGTTGAAAATTAACACCAAATCCCTGAGGAGATGACCTTTGAGAGAGTCAAACTTACTATAACAATGACTGTGTACATTTTGAGTTGAATAATTGCAATAGCTTATCTTGAGTGAAATTCAGTCATGTTGTTTAAAACTAGACAAGTTTTTGGCGTCGTTTCCTGGGATTTGTGTCTGTTTAATTTTCATTTTCGGTCTAGGGGTGCCATCTGCTAACCCCAGCATGCGGGGAATGACCTGCCTACAGACAACATCCTATAATGCATGCAGGCTCACCGACAGGCATCTCTCCACGCATCATCTGTCCCAGTTGCCTCTTCCACCCATGTGTAAGCCAGCTGATAACTCCCAAGAATTGAGAGTTAAAGTAGATAAAAAGATTATATTTTTATAAGAATTTTCTATAATTAAATTATTTAATATTTAATTTCGCCCCATCCGACCAAATATTACGCTTAAGCAAAGTATCATTTAGTTTTCTGATTAAAATGTATTTTAGAGGTTCGTTGTAGTGAAACATAAGTGAATGTGTGTAAATTTATAAGTGTTAAAGAGAATTGATACTTTTTAGTTTGTCTACAGCATTTATGATGAGCAAAACGAAATTCACACAAGAAGGGAGCTCGAGCAAGCGAAAGTCAGCCCAGCAAGCGCGCCTTGAAATACCCCACACTACAACATAACATGAAGAATCGCCCACAATTTTACCTAGGCAAAATTGATTCTAGCGAAAGAATATGCTCGAGAAGTTAGCGAAATCAAGGATGCTCTGACATAGTCGACAATACGGATCGTGGAGCAGAAATGTCAGAACACGGCCGCTTTCGGCTGAGCGGCGATCGTAGAGCAGGCTTTAGATAGTGTCAGGATCATGGAGCAGACCTTGTCGCTTGGAGCTGAAGCATAAATAGCTGCCCTTCTCCTTCATTTAAACGGTCACCCATTTTGGGGTAGTCGCCCACTAAGGTCCGTCGTTGTAGCTTTCAATCTCCGATCAAATTTCCTAAGTTTTAGCCGTAGCTTAGTTATTTTTCTTATTTCTAGTTGTTTAATAGTTTAACTTAATTATATTCGTAGTTAGCCGGAGTTGCTGAGATTTCACCGGAGCCAAGTTAGAGTTGTTATTTTTACGATTCCGACCAGGCTTCTTCTTATCTTTGTTTCCCCTTTTATTGCTTTCGTTTATTTTTGCCTTAGCATTAGTCTGTAGCAAAAGTTGTTATTTTATGTTTTTAATGAAGATGAACTTTTGTTTTTACATTGCTTTGAATTTAATTGTCGTTATGAGTAGCTAAGTTTGTCATTGGAAGGAAGTAGGCAAGTAGGAGAAGTTCGCCTAAGCGAAGCTGTAGCGAGATGTCAAACTATTATGCCTGCTGCATTAAATCAAAATACATTGTCTGATCCACTGTATGTATGCCTTTATTTCTCTTTGAGAGAATAGAAATAGAGTGAACCTGCATGCATAACATTAGGTCTGCTAAGCTTGCTTGCTAATTAACGAACACTTAGAGATAAGGTTCGACTAGTACTATTTTCGTAATTTTAGCGTTGTTTAAGTTTGAGAGAACCGAACTAGGAGCTCGGGAGAGCCAACTTCTAGGAGCTCGAGAGAGCTAAGGAGAAGCCGTCAGTAGTTTGCTTCTCTGCTTAACGTTGTTTCGCCTAAGTGAAACTCTCCGAAAAATCTTATTCTCCTTCCGATGCATTTTACCCTAGTTTCATTCACATTACTTTTATTTCACTTAGTTTAGTATCATTTCAAAAATTTTCTCCCTATTACCTTGACTCTTTAACCTTTGCTTAAACATGATATTAATAACTAATCCTTGTGGAGATGACTTTTACTTACATTAAAACTTGCTACAATAGGACTGTGTATACTTGTACACTCTTGGGGAACCACACACATTTCGCTTAATCAGAGTAGAGATTTTGCTTAACTGAAATCCAAGCTGCCACATGATCATTCTCTTTAATTATTATTTTTTTAATTTATGTGTTGGATAATTTTGCAACAAGTTTTTGGCGCCGTTGCCGGGAATTAGTGTCATTAATTTTTTGTTTAAGAGTTATTTTAAGAGTAGTGCTTAATTTAAGAGCTAGCAATTGATCTTTGCCCCTGTTGTAGGTGTTTATCCCAAAGTTGGAATTCACAGTTGATTTATCACCGAGCAAAGTAATTTTCTTGGAGATTAAGGAAGATGGATAATTATCAAGGCAACTTTTATGACTTCGTCTATCCTAATCAGTATGTTGAAGAGACGTTTGCTCCACAAAATCAACCATGGAATATCAACTTTTCGCCTAACCCTAGTTACGAAGAGCTAAATTTTACTATGCCGCACTTGGCCTAAGCGAACCCCTCATGGAAAGAACCAAATTCCGAATTCGCTTGGCAGGAGAAGAAATTTTCAACAATGAGCTTCGAGAGTTATGATTTTTGTGGAGACAGCCACACTTGCAGAAAAAACCTTAACAATCTTGATTTGACCATTTATGAGATCATGTGAAATTTTATGCAGATAAGCAACCAACAGAATGCCTATGATTATGAAGGAACGAACAGTCCATTTGGATTTGGCATTTAGCATCAACAAGGATATGAGCCAAATAACGCAGATATTGAATTCACCGTTCCAGATTACGCTCCAGCCAGTTTTCAAACGAATCTGCATTTCGCTCCTAACTTTGAAACTCCTTTGGAGAGCTTTATTAGAGAATCCATAGCCGAGAATGAATTTATCTTTCAAACCCATCAATCCTCGATTCCTGAGTTAGCCGATTATGAGTATGCCCTAGTGGAAGCTTCAGCGAATTCTCAATTTGCTAAGCAGCCTTTGCTCGAGCATAATCAGGATACCTCTTTGGAAAGCCTAATTAAGGCATCCATGGCTAAAATAGACATTGTCTTTCAAAGCCAAGAAGATTTCATAAGAAATTTAGAAATCATCTCCCTCGAGCGAAATACTCCTGAATTGTCTAATTCAGCTTATACTTCAACCAACTCTGACACTGCGCTGGAAGATCTACTCAGAGCAAGCATCACTAAAATGGACGCTGTCTCTCAAAACCAGCAAACCACTAAATCAACTTCGAAGTAGAAGCGACTCAGGTTGCCAATGAATTTAAGCAATACCATTTAAACGAACATACTTCGGATGTGGAAGCATTGAACATTCCTGAGATGGAATAAATTCAAGCTTTGGCATTGGAAGAGGATGAGGCATTGACTAAGAAGGAAGACACCAAAGACGAATCTAAGGAGAAGGAAGGTTTCGCTGTTACGTTCGCAGAAGCAAATTCTGAACAAAAGCCCGAGGAATAATTCGCTGAAGCATATGAGGAAGCGAAATCTGCGCAAGAGCCTATGAAAGAGGAAAAAGAATACATTGTTGATGATCTGACCCAAAAACCTCAAGATGAAGAAGGATCCAAGGAGAATCTTACCACGCTTGAAATTCCTCTACCTCCATGCCCTCAAGGATTGATGATAAAGGGAAATGATGGAGCGTACATTGATAACTTTCTAGTAGAGCAAAAGAGGGGGCTGGCTTACCCATAGGCGGAAGAGGCCACTAGGACAGATGATGGTGTGGAGAGATACTTATCGGTGAGCCTGCATGCATTACAGGATGTTGTCTGCAGGTAGGTAGGTCCCCACATGCTGAGATTAGCAGATGGCGCCCCTAGACCGAGGTTTAAGGACCCTGCAGTTTCCCTCACTCGTGGCTCTCTCTAACAGAGTCAGATGATTTTTATCGGCATTCAAGTATACCCTTGCTGACATGACTTGTGTATCGTTGTCTTGACCCGAGGTTTAGAGATTCTTTATGTTTACCTCACTCGTGGTGGGTCCTTGATAGTGGCAGGCTACCCCGAGACATTTATGTATGTCTCTGCGGACACGGTATGAGATGTGTCCCAACCAAAGGTTTAGGGATCATGTATAGTTCCCTCACTCATGGTCCTCCCCAATAAGGTCAGGTGACTTCATCGGCATTCGTGTTGCCCCTTCTGATATGCTATTAGAGTGCGCAGCAGAAGCGTGGCGGGTCCCTGACAGCGGTCAGGCTACCCCGAGACATTTGTGCATGTCTCCACAGATGCAGTTGGTGGGTCCCTGACGTAGGTCAAGCTACCCTGAAAGAGTTGGGTTTGTCTCTACGAGCACAGCGTGGTGGGTCCCTGATAGGTCAGGCTACCTAAGGCATTCGTGTATGTCTCCACTATTGCAGTTTGGTGGGTCCCTAACAGTGGTCAAGCTACCACAAGACATTTGTATATGTCTCTTCGAACACGGTATGGGACGTGTCCCGACCTGAGGTTTAGGGAACTTATGTGTTTCCCTCACTCGTTGTCCTTCCCTGACAGTGGTCGGATGATTTCTCGACATTTAACTATATCTTTGCTCATGGCTTGCACGACGTCGTTTGACATTGTTTACTTGTGATCGGCCCAGGGGCTTCAATTGTCGTATCTTCTAACTTGTTTCTGTTTGCATGCTTAACCCCATGGTGGGACTCTTTACTAGGTATATTTCGATATGCTCACCCCTTACATTTTCAGGTATTGATCCATTCTAAGGTGGCTAGGCTGGGAGCTGGATCGATCATGGACATGGTGTCGTCATTATTATTCTGCATTACTTTTACTTTATGTCGAACTTCATGTTTTTAAACTTTGTGGGACTGTATTTGTTTTGAACTATCAGGATCCCGAACCACGTTTTGTATGTTTTCAAACTATTAGTACTGTTTTCATGTGTTTAATGAGGTTTTGATGGAAAATGCATGTGGTTATTAAATTTATTTTTTAGGATTTTAATATGCACACCCCATTAGAATATTTAAGAAGTCGGATCGTTACATTTTGTTTGTTTGAGGGAGTGATAAGAAATCCTCTATATTAAAGGAGGATGTACCTTTAGACTTAACAGCAGATTTTGAAGAACTCACCGAGTTATCACTTGTGCAAACCACAGACATGTAGCAATGTCTGTCGTCTCCTTTTCTCCATCACAGAAAAATTTTTCTTGGGAAGTAATCAACCAACTTTACAGCATCACGCGCTCGAATAAAATCTTCGCACTCCTCTATGACGGGCTTAGATTTCCTTGCAATTCTTTTTCCTCGTTTCTTTGGAAATTTCTTCCTCTTTGGTTCTTTAAATAAGCGTGATTCTTTCATAACATAAGTCTGTTTTTGCCTCTTGCAACAGGTTACAACAGTCCAACCTTCATTCTCATCTACGGTTGGCTCTGAAATACATCCTCTTTGAATGGAAGCTTGTTAAAGATTTCTCCTTTAAACTAAATTGAATCAAGCATGAAGAGAGAAATTGCAAAGTTTGTTAAACCAAATGGAAGCTTGTTAAACATTTTTCCTTTAAACCAAATTGAATCAAGCATGAAGAGAGAAATTGTAGAAGCTTGTTAAAGATCTCTTTTGTCATTGAACAACAATGGGCTCAAATAAGCCAAATTGAATCAAGCATTGAGACCAACACAGTGTTGCACTCTTGGGTGGTTGTACTTTGGGCTGAAGAACCACAGCGACATGATTTGCTTGAGCTACTTCCTCTAAGTCCAGTTGAATTTTCTTTTCTCTAGCTAACCTCATAATCAACTCTTTCAGAACGAAGCACTTCTCTATGGGATGGCTGACGATGCGTTGGTACTTATAGTAGTTAGGATCATTTACCTTTCCTAACTCCTCGGGACGCTTGCATTTGGGCAATTGGGTGAGTTTTGTTTCTAGTAGTTGCTCTAACATATCAGCAATATCAGAGTCCATAAACAGATAGACTTTTTCTTTTCTCTTCTACAACGTTAAACGACATCTTTGCTCTGCAATAGGCCACTTCTCGGGTTTTGCTTCCTTCCCTTTTGGGAAAAGTTTTAATAGGGCCGCACTAACGATCATTGATTCGTTTGCCACACTTTTTACAGCTTTTTTTGTGGCCTTGGAGTCCTTCTTTTCCTGTGTGTTTCTAGGACTAAGGAATCTTTATTCCCCTTTGCATCGATGCTCAACTCCATATCGTGATCTCGGGTGGCCAATTCTATATTTTTCGTCAAATATATGGAAAAATTTTAAATCTTACTTGATCAAATTAAAGCAAAAGACAATGTCGAAAATTTTAAATTTCACTTGGTGTGCAAATTCGGGAACGCATTGTTCAAATCACGAAAATCGACATAAATGCGAAGTTTACCATTTTTCTTTCTGACTAAGACAATGTTTGCTATCCATGTTGGATATTTAACTTCACGAATGAATTCTACCTCTAATAGTTTATTGAATTCAATTTTGATTTGAGGGATGAGTTCTGAACGAAAACGTCGTTGATCCTTCTTGACAAGCCGATACCCTTCTTTAATTGCGAGGCGATGAACTGCTACTTTTGGATCCAGCCCTAGCATTTCTTTATAAGACCAAGAAAATACATCTTTATATTGAGTGAAGAGACTCATATAATCACCTTCTTCACCCCGAGTAAGTGATGCACTTATAAAAGTAGGGTGTGTCTCTTTTTCGGTGCCAAGATTCACCTCTATCAGTTCATCTATTGTCAATTTGCTACCATCCTCAAAGGCCGTTGGTACCTCTTCCACATCTTTCTAGGTTATTTCATCTTCTATAATTTCCTCTACAGTAATATGATGAACTGAAGTCATATCTTCTTCGAAGTTCGAGACTTCTTTTGTTGGCTTGGTGATGATAATATCATGTCGCTTTGCCTTTAATGAGCCATCTGTATTTACATAAACAAACATTTTTCTCTTTATTCGGGAGGGGAACGTGCTACGTATTTCTTCATCACTTGTCTCATTTGAAACTCTCACAATATTTGGAGGTTCCTTTTTTTTAATAGATATGCTCAATCTCAGAAAAGCTAACACTCATGCTGTTAGGGCTAACTGTGTATTACTTCTACTTCTGGACGATACGCTTATCCTTTAGAAGGCTGAAGGTTGTGTTGACCTAGAAGTTTCATGTAAACTTTTACCGTTGGTATTAGTAACACTCAGTCTACTAAAAACTGAAGGTCGTGTGACTCCAAGTCCCAAACGATCAAAAGCAGAAGCTCTATGCTCTATATTTTCTTTGATGTCTTCAGAACCAACTATTTCTTCGACCGTGATATGAAGTGTATCAACATATTTTTCTTTCCCTTTATTACTATATAAACTGGCTCTGAAGACTTATATCCAAGCCTCGCCTTAGAATTAGGTACAACATAACCTTCTTATTTAAGGTATTTCTGAGTTGTTGATAGCTCGCCTCTTTCATCAAATATTTTAAGACTTTTAAACTCAGTATGACTTGTAAAGTCATAACCTGCCTTTTCCAATAACTTGTAAGCATTTGAGTCGAATCCTTCCTTAGTTCATTTATCAGGCAAATTGGACCTTACTTGTAGATTCTTGGCTTCTTACTTTGTTATTTTTCTAAGAGGTGCAACAAAACTTTCTTTCAATATTTTGATTTCACCAACCTTCAGGTGGTTTGAGCACTCTGTGAATGGTGACTCACCTTTTTTTTCCGTTGAGATAGAGGAACATAACGTAGAATCAAGGGATTGGATTTCATCTTCTCTAAAGTTGGCACTTTTCTATTTTTAACAACTCACATTCTAATTCACAGTTAGGTTCCTTGTTTTTGTGGTTGTCGGAGTTTTTTGCTTCACCGATATTTTCATTTGCTTTGATTGCTAGTTGTTCTAGTTTGTTAGTAGCTCTGATCAAAGGAATTTCCATCGGTATTGCTTCTTTCACATTGTCATTTTTCATATAAAATTTTGCAACTGCAAAATGAGATTCAGCTTCTGAAAAAGGATTAACATCTACCTCAACTTTCTTAACACCGTCTTGATAGTACTTGAAGCACAGGTGCAAGGTGGAACTTATCACCCCATTTTCATGTATCCAAGGACGACCCAATAATACTTTATAAGTAGTATTAGAATCTATAACATGGAACAATGTATTGTCTTTAAATCATCAACTTGAAATGAACGAGGTTTAATATTCTTGTCAATCGTTTAAATCATTCGTGCTTGGTAACTGATTGCTCTCAGATAGGTCATTATTTAAGCTAATTTATTGAGCATTTTATTAAGGGATCAGGAAGTTTTTCGAGCTATTAGGATCATTTTGCGAATAAAAATGTAGAAATCAGCACAAGGCCAGAAAATAGCATCACCAGCGCAAGATGCGCTAAAAAACTATTAAATGCAGGAAATGCAAAACACTGATGTTGGAGGAACGAAACAATGCGAACGGCGACGCACATAGAAGAATCATGCATTTACAAGGCAGTCACGCTCGAGAATCACACCAACATGGAAATAAACAGGAAATCAATCAAGTTATTAAAGTGGCGTCAATCAAATCAATTTCAGAGGAAATCAAGAAATTCTACACTAATGAAGATTTTCCAACTCACCTAGGTTTGTAGACCAAGTAAATCAACTCTATAAATTGTAAGAAGAAGACTGAAGTTTGGTGAGCTGGTCGGATGGCTAGAAGCCGATACAAGTGAAAAGAAGCTAAGTCAAAGGGTTAGAGTCCGATTCATGGGAGAAGCAACTGGTGGTGCCTGTAGAAGCCGATGACAAAAGGACTGCACACTTCACAACCGTGCCAATTCCATTTTACTGTTTTTCATAGGAGTAGTATAGTGATAAACATTTAGTAGTCGTAATAAAATCTGCTGGTTTAAACTTCTTACTGTGTGTTCATTATTATGCTACGTTATAAGAGTCTTGAATGAATTCTCACGAATAGAATCATGTTTAGGAATGTAGGTTAAAGAATTTTACACTACTGCGTTGTTTATTTATATGTATATGCGTGGCTTTGCTAATCACGCATATGACTTGTGGTGAGTCGGAAAGATGAACTACATGGAGATCCAGTATGCTACTGTAAGTTGAATGCAAGTTTTTGCATCATTTAGGGAGTTCGGAATAACCTCACTATTGCTTGTTGCCTCATTTTACTATAGAGTTCAAGGCGAAAGCTGTCCTCTCATAAATCACTAAGTGCGGAAGCACTTCTTAGTTGAGGGAAGCGAGAAACTTGATAACTAGTCTCACATTCTTAACATCTTCTATAACTGTTGATTTATCTTTACTCATTGCATTCATATTTATTTCTGTCAAGCATTTACATATTTTTAATTCTACATTCAAAACTAAAATCAAACACACTTTTACACCCCATTTATTTACTTTTTAGCATAACTCTCGTTTTAACAGTATTATTCCTAGACATCAATCTCTGTGGGATCGATAAAATACATAATTATTACTTGCTGCAGTTTTGACTGCGTATACTTACGCGTAAGCAATTCCGAGTCATACTTAGCTTTAAGTTTTCTCTGAGTTAATTACTCTAAAATTATATTAGAACCCGGAATGCAATCTTATTGCAAGCAGAATCAGTAAGATTCGAGTACTTGCTGTTAGAAGACCAATCATCACAACACAGCATACAGGAAACAAATTCACACCTAAATGGGATGGACCATATATCGTCAAAGAAGTTTATACTAATGGTGCATACAAAATAGTTGATAAAGATGGTTTGAAGATAGGGCCAATCAATGGAAAGTTCCTAAAGAAGTTTTATGCTTAAAATTGTAATACTCCTTAGCGTATGAGTATAAACTACAAGCTACTTGAACTACGTTATGACTTGATCCCATCCTTATAAAAGTGTACGTAGGCAGCTTAACACAAATTATTAAGTTCAGTCTCTTCTTCTAAAAAAAATATTTCTCCCTATAAAAAAGGACATTTCAATGTCGATGTATATGAGAAATTTTTAATCGCGTTCTGTTTGAGATTCATGCCCACAAGCTCATGTTTCGTTTCTCTAACAAGTCTGAAGGTTTTTTTTTTCTCTTACAAGTTCAAAGTTTACAGCACCACATGCTCTAAATTCAAAGTCGTCACCTATCTCTTCAAATTTGAGGTTGTTGCTGCTCTCTCAAAGTTCAAGGTCATTGGCGAACAAAGTTTATGGTTGTCGATTCTCCCAAGTTTTAGGTCGTTGTCATTTTTCTCAAAAATTGAGGGCGTCACCTCTCTCTCCAAAATCGAGGTTGACTTCACTTTCTACAAAGAAAGGTCATCGTCGCTCTCATAAAATTTGAGGCTGTCATTTGCTTTGTCCAAATTTAAGATCATCACTCTCTCTTCAAAATCAAGGTCATCGTCTCTCAAATTTAGACGTTGTCGCTACTTTGTTTTCAAGTTTCGACGGTGCCACACTTCGTCTTCAAGTTCTAACGTTGTCGCACCTCGTCTTCAAATTCTGACGGCACTGCACTTCGTCTTTAAATTTCAACAATCAATTGTGTTTTGCCTTCAAGTTCTGACGGTAATGAGCTTCGTCTTCAAGTTTTGACGCTGCCATGCTTCGTCTTCAAGTTCTGACGTTGTTGCTCTTCGTCTTCAAGTTCCGACGGTGCTACGATCTGTCTTCAAGTTCTGACGGGGCTGCACTTCGTTTTCAAATTTCAACATCGCTGCGCTTTATCTTCAAAGTTCTGACACTGCTGCACTTCATCTTCAAGTTCTGACACTATTGCACTTCGTCTTAAAGTTTTGAAACTTTTGCACTTCATCTCAAAGTTCTGACAAATGGCGGCATGATTTCATCTTCAAGTTCTAACAAATGGCGACATGGTTTCATCTTCAAGTTCTGACGGATGGCGGCATGACTTCATCTTCAAGTTTTGACGGCTGGTGGCATGGATTCGTCCTCAAGTTCTGACGTTGTCGCTAGTTCGTCTTCTAGTTCTAACGAATGGCATGGTTTCATTTTCAAGTTCTGACATTTTCGCTGCTTCATCTTCAAATTCTTACATGGTTTCTACTTCATCTTAAAGTTCTAACATCATGTCTTCGTATTTAAGTTATTGTAAGTAAATGAGGATTGCACAGTGGAGCATTGAGGGGAAAGGAGAGGTGACCATCGCTGCATATGCCAAGTCACCCCATCAGCGATGAAGCACATGGTCTAGTAGGAATGTCGTCACTGCAAGGATAGGTGACCATGTAACGGCCCAGGTTTTCATCACGGTTCCCCAAGTATGTTTCTTAGTTGATTCGGTTGTTTCGTTGGGCCGTTAGGATAATTTTAGCCTTTATGAGCATTTTGGTCATTTTACCCTAAGGTCGGATTCGAAATTTATTGGGTTTCAGGGTCATTCTTGCATTGGCTGAGACCAGGCCCATTTTTGTATTTTGCAAGGCATTAGGGCTAGTTTGGCAATTTAAGATGGGAAGCCTGTTTTGTTTAATTAAAAAGAAAAGGAAATTAAAAGAATTAATTTAGGGATTTGGTAGCTGATCAATCAATTGAAATCGCTTGTCCCTACATAGAGTTTCATCGAATTCTTCTCCTTCCCTCATAAAATTTCCCTTTGTCGATCATCCATTGCCGAGACTACACCCCATCGTCGATCTCCTCACCACCGAGCAACCCTTGCCATTGACGTTTCAGCCCTTGCGCATCAAGCCCATTACCGAGCTTTGTCGCTCGCACCGCCTTGCTACGCCCAGCCACATGTAACCTCGCCTTAACATCAACAATCGCAGCTGCATGCTTCGCCCAAGCCCTACTCGCCCAAGATCGCCAGCCCACACACACAGCACCGAGCCCTTAAGCACATGCCTTGTCACTATCGCAGCCCCATCAACACCATCGCCAAACCTCGCTCAAGCATGCTCTCGCCCCTGCTTGTGGACTGCCTCGCCGAGAGCAGCCCAGCTGCAGCGACACCCCCTCGCCAGCACGCACGTAGCGCCGAAGCCCTTGCTTGCCGAGGCCTTGCCCTGTTTGGTTTTGGGTAACTCCTGTTTTCTGAGCCTTGACCGTTTAGATACCTAGATATGTATAGCTGTTTAGTTATTAACTGTGATTGTTATTACTATGTCTAAGTTGAATATTCGTGTTGGTTCTGCAGCTCAAGGAGCATCGTTATTGTCTGTTCTGTAATTGTTTTAGGTAAGAATTCCTTGTCATGGTTGTGTAGACCCTGCGCTAGTCATTGATGGTGTTCTGGTTGATTGTTACTGTTTTCACGGGCATGTGTAGTGGATAGATTCTTGTCTGTTTGTTACCGCTTTATAATTTCCTGTTAGTGGATAGGTTCTTACTTGCAGGTTTACTGTCGATTGAGCATGTGCTAGTGGATAGATTATTGCTTGTTTGGTTTCCATTGTATGAGCATGTGCTAGTGTATAGGATTGTTGTGACTTGTCTGATAGGACCTAGCATGTAGATTGATGTACCCTCTATTATTCTATTTCGATTGCAGCTATGTTATATGTGACTGTTGGTATTGTGATTTAATTATGTGCGATGTCATTGTTGGAACTCTGTTAGCTCTAGGGTGCATTCTTTTTAGCTAGCTCCTGTTAGGCTGACATCATCCAAAGGCTGAGAGTTGACCAACGTATGAGTCCCCACCAGTCGGGTTTGTGAGGACAGATTCCTCACCCCTGGCAGCCATACGTGGAGTAGCTACCACCCCGGCATAAGCCTAGTCTGTGGCCTGCTAGAGCGGGGTCCTTTCCTTGGTGAAAGCCTGCCTTGGGACGACCTTTAGCTTTAGGCGTTAGTGTGATCAGGCTGCCACAGTATGGTACCGAGGGACTTCCGCCTACTGTGGATCAGTGGACACCATTTCGAGTCTTAGGCATGAGTACCTGGACCGACATAGTTTATGTAGGCCTACACTTATCTGGTTTACAATAGCATGCAGTAGCGCGTATGTGCATTAGATGCCAGGAGAGCTCCCTCGGGCCTGTGTATCAGTACACCTTTCTGTTTCGTCTAGAGCCCGATATGACTTGTGTACTGTACCCCGACTGGGGATTCTTACTGAGTGCCTTTGTGCTCACCCTTATTTCTGTGGTTTTCCACCAGGTAACTTGGGACGGCACCGGGGCAGCTAGAGGAGAAGCTGCATAATCATGGGCATCCACTGTTCTTCATTTTATATGTTGTCTTTGTGTAGCATGTAGGATAGGTTTTGATTATGATGGTTTCCATGTTTTGAGTTGTTTTGATTAATCTCTAGCCAGAGGCTCAAATACATTTTGTTTTATGGAATGGTTTTGATGAACTATTTCTGCATGGACAAAGCAGGCATTTGTTTTATTGGTTTTGCTTAAAGTTTATATTTGAACGTATTTGAACCATGCATGTTGAGTAAGAACCGAGTTTAGGACCGTTTTAGAGTCGGGTTCTTACAGTTGCTATCAGAGCTCAGAGTCACAAATTCTGTAGACTGACCTACTGAGTTAGGTCGTTGTCCCTATGTTCATTAGCACTCCAACAGCCATCAGGTATGTCAAAAGTTAATTGCTTTAAGGGTTTTTTTTGCAATACTTGCATCTAGCATACATGTCTTAACTTGTTGTTGTTCCGAGTATGGACTAACTCAGTGTAGTTTGGGTGTAGATCGTGAGAGATACCAATTACACGTAGTGGATCTAGGACGTCATCTGCCGCCAACAGAGCTGGTGGTATCGCGCCAGATATTGAGGAGACGTCGTCTCGAGCTGTTCCGACCGTTAGGCCACATTTAGCCCCGATTGGTGTCTTACCGAAAGAAGAAGTAGAGTTTGTTCTGCCTCAGAGTGCCGCTCCTAGAGTGGAGTTTACTGTGGCCATAAGAGAGATGGTTACATGCATGTTTGCTGAACAGAGAGCTGAGACTCAGGCCCTTTTGGCAGCGCAGCAGGTAGAGACCAAGGCGCAGATGGCCTAGTTTGCCCAGTTGTTTCAGCAGGCACCGTAAGCGGTTCATGTAACACTATCTGGTGGCACAGTAGTTCCTCCAATAGGACAGAGAGTGCCCCCAGCCCAGCCAGCTCAGCAGGATCCTAATGTTGAGCGAGAGATTCACGAGGGTGCCACCGAGGGTAGTAAGTGGCTAAAAGATTTCATTAAGTGGAAACCTAGGGAGTTTGATGGGTCTAAAAACCCACTGGTAGCAGCTAAATGGTTGGCACATCTAGAAAACATCTTCTAAGTTATGAGATGCCCGAATGTGTAGAGGCCAAGGTGTGCAGCACACGTGTTGACGGAGACAGCCATTTGGTGGTGGCAGTCTACTGACGAGGCTAGACCTGAAGGGTCCCCACCAACCACTTGGGATTTCTTCAGGACCGAGTTCAGGGCCCAGTACATTAGTGAGGAAGCCCAACATGGTTGAGGCTTTTGCCAATTTGAAATAGGGAGATGATAGTATTGCTAGTTATGAGAAGAGGTTCTCAGAGCATAGTTATTTTGTTCCAGAACTAATTGCTACAGAGGAACTAAAAATCAAGAAGTTCATTAAAGGACTCAGGATGGAGGTTGCTCAGGATGTTCGAGCACTCGCTCTAAAGACTTACACTAGGACTGTGGCTTTGGCCAAGATTTACAATAGAAAGTATCCGATTGTGAAACCCCTGTTGTGGCAACTGTTTCAAGGCAGAAGAGGAAGTTTGAACCTTCCAGAACTTATGGGCAAGAGGTCAGCAGCAGCAGCGTCGTCAGGACCAGTTCCAGGGTAGAAATCAGAAACGTTATCAGGGTCGTCAGTAGGGTGCAGTGAGGCAGCCACCTTAGTGCCAGACTTATGGCAGAGCTCATTATGGTCTATGTGGAGCGTCTTCCAGAGCATGTTACAAGTGTGGAAAGGGGGGCATATTGCCAGAGTGTGCCCGTAGGTTGGAACCGATGCTAGACCAGCTCAGCAGTAGGGCTGAGTGTTTGCCCGACTCTGTAGAAGGCTGAAAAGACCGACGCAGCTGTCACAGGTACCTTACTTATTTTGGACCATTATGCATTTGTGTTGTTTGATTCGGGCTCGACCCATTCGTTTATCACTGCATCATTTCTTAGACAAGCCTGTTTGGAAGTTGAACCTTTGGGTTCGAGTTGTGTGTTGCAACTCCTTTGGGAGTTAGCATGCTTGCTAGTGAAAAAGTTAGAGACGGCCAGAACCTGGTATCTGAAGCGCTGTTAGCAGCTACCCTCATAATGTTGCCTATGAGCGAGTTTTATGTGATCATTGGTATGGAGTGGTTAGCGGAGAACCACGCGTTGATTGATTGCTGCCAGAAAGAAGTTGTGTTCAGGCAGCCCAAGAAGTAGAGTTTTAAGTTTTGCGGTGATCAGAGCGGAGTGTATTCGTCGTTAATTTCTACGTTGAAAGCTCGTCGTTTGTTAGCTCGAGGATCTTGGGGATATTTGGCAAAGTTGTCTAGGAAAGGTCGCCCTTTGTTGACTGTTGATCAAGTACCAGTTGTCCAGGAGTTTGCAAATGTGTTTCCTGAGGAGTTACCAAGTTTACCTCCACCGAGAGGTGTGGACTTCATAATTGAGCTCGAACCAGGGACTCTCCCTATCTCGAAGGCTTCGTGCCGCATGGCACTAGCAGAATTGAAAGAGTTGAAAGTGCAATTACAGGAGATGTTAGACAGAAGTTTCATTGGTCCGAGTGTGTCCCCTTAGGGAGCACCTGTTTTGTTTGTAAAGAAGAAAGACAGTTCGATGCGCCTTTACATAGACAACAAGGAGATAAACAAAGTTACAGTGAAGAACAAGTACCCGTTGCCCTGCATTGACGATTTGTTTGATCAGCTTCAGAGAGCTTCTGTGTTCTCTAAGATAGATTTGAGGTCTGGCTATCATCAGTTAAGGATCAGGGATGCAGACATTCCCAAGACAGTGTTCAAATTGAGGTATGGTTATTACGAGTTTGTGGTCATGTCTTTCGGGCTGACCAATGCTCCAGCGGCATTTATGGACATGATGCATAAGGTGTTCAAGGCATTCTTAGACAGCTCCGTCATTGTGTTCATAGATGATATTTTGATCTACTCTAAGACTGAGGAGGATCATGCCTCGCATCTAAGACAAGTGTTGACAGCGTTGAGAGAGAACCAGTTGTACGCTAAATTCTCCAAGTGTAATTTCTTGTTAGAGAAAGTAGCTTTCCTTGGTCGCGTGGTTTCTAGTGATGACATTGCAGTGGACCCCGCTAAGATTGATGCAGTGAGTTCATGGGCCAAGTCGACTACTATCGTAGAGATTCGCAACTTTCTGGGTTTGGTAGGCTATTACCGACGTTTTGTCAAGGACTTTTCTACTAAAGCAGCACCCTTTACTCGGTTGACGAGGAAAGGTATTGAGTTTGTTTGGGATGCTAGTTGCGAAGAGAGTTTTACTTTGTTGAAGTACAGTTTGACGTCTGCACTAATGCTGTCAGTTCTAGAGGGTACAGATGGTTTTGTAGTTTATAGCGATGCTTTCAAGTTTAGTTTGGGATGCGTTTTGATGCAGCATGGTAGATTGATTGCTTATGCTTCTCGTCAGTTGAAGCCCTATGAGAAAAATTATCGGACTCACGATATAGAGTCGGCAGCAGTTGTTTTTTCACTAAAAATTTGGAGGCATTACTTGTACGATAAAAAGATTCAGATGTTTACAGACCACTAGAGTCTCAAGTACTTCTTCACTCAGAAGGAGTTAAACATGAGGCAGAGGAGATGGTTTGAGTTAGTTAAGGATTATGACTGTGAGATTTTGTACCATCCGGGTAAGGCCAATGTTGTGGCTAATGCCCTGAGTAAGAAGACGTCGCATTCTGCAGCTTTGTTGAGTTCGCAGCTTCCATTGTGGAAAGAGTTTAAGCAAGCCAGTATAGCAGTGTTGTTGGGAGAGGTTACAGCCAGGGTAGCCCAGTTGACTATTCAGTCTTCGATCAGACAGAGTATTATTGATGGCTAGCTGAGTGATCCCGAGTTGAGCAGGTTGATTTCCAGGGTTCAGACAGATGGAGATTTTAATTTTGTGGTAGCACCAGATGGTGGTTTGAGATTCAGAGGACGCCTTTGTGTGCCAGCAGACGCCGGACTACGAGCTGAGTTGCTTACTGAGGCTCATAGCTCCCCGTTTACTTGACACCCAGGAAGTACCAAGATGTATCAGGATCTTAAGCAGACTTTCTGGTGGAGTAACATGAAGAGAGAAATTGTAGAGTTTGTTAACCAGTGTCTCACTTGTCAGCAGTTGAAGGCTCCTAATCAGAAACCCGCAGGTTTGTTGCAGCCACTGAGTGTGCCTCGGTGGAAGTGGGAGGAGATCTCCATGGACTATATTTTTGGGTTGTCGAGGACACCGAGAGGGTTTACTCAGATCTGGGTTATTATTGACCGTTTGACCAAGAGTGCGCACTTCATTCCCGGTAGAATCACTTATGCCGTGGAACAGTGGGCACAGTTATTCTTGGAGCAGATCGTTTGGTACCATGGGGTGCTAGCAAAGATTGTATTTGATCGAGATTCTCGGTTCACTTCTCGATTCTTAAGGGCACTTCAGAAAGGTTTGGGCATTGAGTGCAGTTTCAATACTGCGTTTCATCCTCAAATAGATGGCCAGACAGAAAGGGTGAACCAGATTTTAGAGGATATGTTGCGAGCCTATGTGTTAGATTTTTCGGGCAGTTGGGACCAGTATCTGTATTTGATGGGGTTTGCCTACAATAACAGTTACCAGGCGACGATTCAGATGGCTCCATTTGAGGCCTGTATGGTAAGCATTACAGATCTCCAGTATTCTGGAAAGAGGTTGGTGACAAGTAGGTTTTGGGTCTCGAGTTGTTACAGATGACTAACGACGCAGTTCAGAAAATTAAGGCTCGTATGTTGACAGCGCAGAGAAGACAGAAAAGCTATACCGATGTTGGCACAGAGACTTAGGTTTGTGGGCCTCTTTAAGATCCTTGAGCACGTGTTTCTGAAAGTGGCACCAATGCGTGGAGTTTTGAGGTTTGGTAAGCGTGGAAAGTTGAGTCTCAGGTTTGTGGGCCTCTTTAAGATCCTTGAGCGGATCGGTTCAGTTGCTTACCATTTGGCTTTGACCCCATCCTTGGCAGCAGAGCATAATGTTTTCCATGTGTCGATGTTACGTCAGTGGCAGACCCGTCTCACATTGTTGATTATGAGCCGCTAGAGTTGAATAAGGATTTGAGTTTTGAGGAGAAGCCTGTGCGGATTTTAGTCCGGGAGTGCAAGACCTTGCGTAACCAGGAGATCAGTTTGGTTAAGGTACAGTGGAGATGTCAGAAAATAGAAGAAGCAACCTGAGAGTTGGAAGATGAGATAAGGACTCATTACCCAGAGTTGTTTCAGTCTTAGGGACTTTCGGGGACGAAAGTCACAAAATGAGGGAGTATTGTAACGGCCTAAGTTTTCATCCCGGTTCCTCAGGTATGTTTCTTAGTTGATTCGGTTGTTTCGCTGGGCCGTTAGGGTAGTTTTAGCCTTCAAAGGCATTTGGGTCATTTTACCCTAGGGCCGAATTGGTAATTTATTGGGTTTCAGGGTCATTCTTGCATTTGGCTGGGACTAGGGCCGTTTTTGTATTTTGCAGGGCATCAGGGCTAGTTTGGCAATTTAAGATGGAAAGCTTGTTTTGTTTAATTAAAAACAAAAGGAAAATTAAAAGAATTAATTTAGGGATTTGGTAGCCGATCGATCAATTGAATTCGCTTATCCCTGCAGAGAGTTTCATCGACTTTTTTTCCTTCCCTCGTCGAATTCCCCTTTACCGATCATCCATTACCGAGACCATACCCCATCGCCAATCTTCTCACCACCGAGTAGCCCTCGCCATTGCGGTTCTAGCCCTTGCGCATCAAGCCCGTGTCGAGCAGCCCATTACTGAGCTTCACCGCTTGCATCGCCTCGCTACGCCCAGCGGCACGCAGCCTCGCCTTCGCATCACCGATCACAGCTGTAAGCTTCGCCCATGCCCTGCTCGCCCATCGTCCTCGCCCTCGATCGACAGCCCACGCACACTGCGCCGATCCCTTACGCACATGCCTTGTCGCGATCGTAGCCCCATCGACACCATCGCTGAGCCTCGTTCACGCACGCTTTCGCCCCTACTTGTGGACCGCCTCGTCGAGAGCAGCCCAGCTGCAGCGATACCCCCTCGCCCGCGCGCACGCAGCTAGCAGCGCCAAAGCCCTTGCTTGCCGAGGCCTTTCCCTGTTCGATTTTGGGTAACTCCTATTTTTCGAGCCTTGGCCGTTTAGATACCTAGATTTGTGTAGCTGTTTAGTTATTAACTGTTATTGTTATTACTATGTATAGGTTGAATATTCTTGTTGGTTCTGCAGCTCAAGGAGCATCGTTATTATCTATTTTGTAATTGTTTTATGTAAGAATTCCTTGCGTGGTTGTGTGAACCCTGCGCTGGTCATTGATGGTGTTCTAGTTGTGTGTTACTGTTTTCACGAGCATATGTAGTGGATAGATTCTTGTCTGTTTGTTACCACTTTATGATTTCCTGTTAGTGGATAGGTTCTTGCTTGCAGGTTTACTGTCGATTAAGCATGTGCTAGTCGATAAGTTATTGCTTGTTTAGTTTCTGTTGTATGAGCATATGCCAGTGGATAGAACTGCTGTGACTTGTTTGATAGGACTTGGTATGTAGATTGATGTACCCTGTATTATTCTATTTCGATTGCAGTGACTGCTATGTTATATGTGACTGTTGGTATTCCGATTTACTTATGTGCGATGTCACTGTTGGAACTCTGTTAGCTCTATGGTGCATTCTTTTCAGCTAGCTCCTGTTAGGCTGTCATCATCTAGAGGCTGAGAGTGGACCAACGTATGAGTCCCTACCGGTCAGGTTTGTGAGGGCAGATTCCTCACCCCCGGCATAAGCCTAGTCTATGGCCTGCTAGAGCGGGGTCCTTTCCTTGGTGAAATCCTACCTTGGGACGACCTTTAGTTTTAGGCGTTGGTGTGATCAGGCTGCCACAGTATGGTGCCGAGGGCCTCCCACCTACTGTGGATCAGTGGACACCGTTTCGAGTCTTAGGCATGCGTACCTAGACTGGTATAGTTTGTGTACATTTATCCGATTTGCAGCAGCATGCGTGTGCACATATGTGCATTAGATGCCGGGAGGAAAGCTCCCTCGAGCTAGTGTATCAGTACACCTTTTTGTTCTGTCTAGAGCCCGACACTTAGGTACTCTCCCAAGTGTCCAGGATCAGCATAGAGAGCTGATCACCTTAACCGAGAGTTAGAGGCTCTCGAGACTCTAGAGTTATGTTGATAATTCATTCTGAGATCTGCAATGGATCCTTTACTCGAGAGTTAGAGACTTTCGAGGTTTGAGCATACTGTTGAATAGACTTGTTATAAGAATGCATGTTTGTTTGCTTGGTTGCTGAGGTTTGAGAATACTGTTGAATAGACTTGTTACAAGAATGCATGTTTGTTTGCTTGGTTGCTTGGTTGCTAGGATGCTAGATTATGTGATTTGCGTACTGTACCCCGGCTGGGGATTCTTACTGAGTGCCTTTGTACTCACCCTTATTTCTGTGGTTTTCCACCAGGTAACTTGGGACAGCACCGGGGCAGCTAGAAGAGGAGTTGCATGTTCATGGGCGTCCGTTGTTCTTCATTTTATATTTTGTCTTTGTTCAGCATGCAAGATAGGTTTTGATTACGATGGTTTCCATGTTTTGAGTTGTTTTGAATAATATCTGGCCAGAGGCTCAACTACATTTTATTTTATGGAATGATTTTGATGAACTATTTCCGCATGGACAAAGCAGGCATTTGTTTTATTGGTTTTACTTAAATTTTATATTTGAACGTATTTGAACCATGTATGTTGAGTAAGAACCGAGTTTATGATCATTTTAGAGTCGGGTTCTTACAGACCACCACTACAAGCATGTGAGTAGGATTGTCATCACTGTGGAGGTCTGGTGACCATTGCTACGTATGCCAAGTCACTTCTTCAGCGATGAAGCACTTGGTCCAGCAAGAATGTCGTCACTACAAAGATAGGTGACCACCACTGCAGGCGTGCGAGCAGGAGTGTCATCACTGTAAAGGTCTAGTGACCACCACTGCGTATGCTAAGTCACTCCATCAGCGATGAAGCACTTGGTCCAGCAGGAATGTCATCATTGCAAGGAAAGGTGACCACCACTGCAGGTGTGCGAGCAGGAGTGTCATCACTGTAAAGGTCTGGTGACCACCACTGTGTATGCCAAGTCACCCCATAAAAAGGGCACTTAGTCCAACAGGAGTGTCATCACTGAAAGGTGACCACCACTACATGTGCGGTGTAAGAGTGAATCACTCTAAGTATAAAGAGAATTGCACGGGAGCAAAAAAATACACTAAAAAAAACAATAAAAAATTGAAAGTTCACATAGTTGAGAGTAATGTAAATAATCTAGAAAGTAAATAGAAATATAAAAGGACATAGAAAGTAACAAATATACATTATGTAAATAAAAGGACATAGAAAGTAAATAGAAATATATACATACATTAAAAATAAAAATTTAAAAATTTAAAAATTAAAAAAAAAAAAAAAAAAAAAAAAAAAACCCCCAAACATTGTGCATACCTCTTGTTGACTAAAAGAAATATTGTATAGATAAATTATTGGTACAACAAATTTGTTATCTAAAAAAAGAAATAGTGCATGTAAAAAAAAAAAAAAAGAATAGTAAACTAAAAAAAAAAGTATTGCATAAATAAAAGAAAAAATATATATATGCTAGTCATGTAAATAAAAAGTAAGTAATCTCTGAAAAAAAGTGAAAGCAACGAATCAAAAGTAAATAAAAACTAGATGTATAGTAGATAAAAAAAAAAGTATAAATGTTGTTTTGCTAGATGCGTAGAGACTGAGAACAATACAAATGAATTTATTTTCATTTAAAAAAATCATTATTATACTTTTTTTGAAACAGTATCCAAAAGCAAAAAAAAAAAAAAAAACTCTTTTCCTCGCCACAGTTGTTCCCCATCTTTCTTTATTTTATTTTTTTTCATAAACTAAAAAAAAAAACTGTCATTACTACAGCCGGTTACGCGTTAAAAAAAGAAGAAGATTTGGGTGGGCCACTTTAAGAGCCACATACAAAAAAAAATTTATAAACAAAAAGGTATTATAAAAAAAAAAACAAAAAATTTGTGACTCTCAAAGAGCCACATCAGCGACATTACCCATGGGCTGTAGCCATGGCTGCACCCAAATCTTCTTCTATCACCTCCCTTCTCTCCCACTTTTTTTTCCCACTTTCCTTTATCTTCTCAAGAACGCTTCTCTTACTTCAAAACAAAACAACAACCAAAAAAAAAAAAAAAAAAAAAAAACCTACACAAAATACTCACACCAACGACGCAAGACAAAACTTTGATTTGCGACCACGGCATCTGTGCGAGTCAATTCCGGCGATCAATGGCGCTACGATATTCCAAGCTACAAAATACTCAAATGGCTCAAAGTTACAGATAAATCCAACAACTTCTACGACGAAGGCAATTGGCTCAAAATAATAGGGAAAGAAATGTGGATTCAAACCGCAAACTTTGATTCACAGCCGGCGAACCCCACAAACAAGGTTCACTTCTCAACAAACTCCTTTTCAGATCTATGGTACTTCAAAATTCACAAATGCCTCAATTTATAAGAAAAGTCTAGAGCAAAATTTCGTTCCAAGCCATATCAAATTTGGAATTTAGAAATAAATATTTGATATTTTCCATTTTTTTGGAATTAAGCAAAATTGGAATTTTGAAATAAATATTTGATATTTTCCATTTTTTTTTTTTGGAATTAAGCAAAATTTCCTTGCCACAGCTTGTTTCTGAAGTATCAGACCTAAAATTGGGGAATAAATATTCGATTGTTTTCAAACAAAAAAAAGAAGAGAGAGACTAGAGGTTAGCCATATCAAATAGGGAAGTCTCTTGAGATTTGTATCAAATATTTATGGTTTAGATTTAAAAATAAAAACAAATAAAAAAAGGGAAAACCATATTCCAAATCTGTTGCAAGTTAAAATTGGAAATGGAATGAAATATTTTCTCTCCTTACCACCGAAATTATTGATATACAAGATTTTATTCAAATTCAAAGTAAATCTTTCGTATACTTCCAAATATTAAAAAAAAATTAAAAATTAAAAAATTAAAAAAAATTAAAAAAACATTGAAGTATACCCCACCCAAGTATCAAGTTCAAAATTAAGTAGACAAAAATTCTACTTTCAAATCAAATTTTTATGTCAAACAAGAATAATCAATTTTTTACCAAAATTCAAAATTTTGATTAATTGATATAACAAAATGCTAAAAAAAATTCAAAGTTATGAGACAAATTCATATTTTCAATTAAATTAGCACATCAAGAAGTTGGCATTCGGAATAAAAAGGTTTATGTCAATTTCAAACTAACTTTTTCGAGATTCATCCTCACATATTCGTGAATAAAATTCGAAAAGGAGACATTTGTTGACTGAGAAATTTCGGCCAGTTAGAAATTGGCACATCATTTACAAATATATCTAATTAAAATATTTGGTAAATTACAGATCCATAATTTTTCCAAAATTAATTGAATTAAAAGTTCGTTAGTTTGAAATTTATGTCCATATTAAGTTGAGCTTAAGTTTATGTATTGGGCCCAAAGATCCACAAAACTCAAGTCCAATGAAGATTAAAAAAGGGCAAAGTTTAAAAGTAGGTCATAATAGAAAACTTATTGCAAATGTGTCCATTTTAAAAAAATTTAGCAAAAGTAATTACTGAATAAAAAATAATAATTTCTATTAATATAAAAGGACAGTACTACCCCTTTATTCACCTAGCAAAATCGTGGGAGAAATTGAGAACAGGGTTAGTTTTTCAAACTTATTGCAAAATAAGGGTGCATTTTAAACTATTTACAAAAGAAGGGCAGATTTTTTGTCTCATTAGAATTCACCTCTCAAAAGAAGTCCCTTTAGTGACGCCACATCAAATCTCACTACACACTTTTTTTTATTCATTTTTCAAATTGATTTCAATTTTTTTTATAAATTAATCACACGTTAGAAAATATATATATATATATATATATATA
>JBBMKA010032479.1:0-24043 GCA_037833695.1 Sechiopsis laciniata
CAGCCCAACCGGTGGGGACACATACGTTGGTCCACTCTCAGCCTCTAGATGATGACAACCTAACAAGTTCTATCTAATATTACGAGTCCTGTTCCTATCATTCAAACATGCTCAACAACACAGAAACCTAGCATGGTACTATGAACTTAAAAGCAGGAATCAGACATGCTGGAAGAACAAACCTGGCATGGCACTAACATGGCTTTGTAAGAACCCGTAATTTCTAGCTATGATCCTTATCACATGCTGACTCAAATTCAGTTACAAAACATGCAATTTCAAAATTTCAAAATTTAAAACTTAAAGTAACTGCTCTTGTGGGATTATTTCAAATTAATAAATAAATAACAGAAGCCCTTGGCCAAAGTGTTTACAAAACAAGTTCAAATAAAACAAATAATAGTATTGTGCTTGCATGCCCAATAGATAACAAATTATTTCAAAACAGAATTAACAGGAGTCTCTAATCTAGCATGCTGCTTAAAAGAAGAATGACAACTATCCTAACGAACTACTCGAGTAATGCAGCAAGCTCCACCCATGATCACTTCAACATCTCCCAGCTAACCGTCTCGGTGATGTCTCTGATTACCTGTGAAAAGAAAATAACCACAGAAAAGGTGAGTATAAAAGAATACTCAGTAAGAATTCTCCAACTGGGGTACAATGCACAAAGTAGAACTCAACAAGCTAGCAATACATATCGACTCTCGTCTCAACATAGCTTACTAACTGACCATGAATTTCGTTACATGTCTTTCTCAATCAACCAACTCTATTCTCAGCTCAACTTAGCTTTTTACTTGGTCATGAGGTTCATTCACGACTCTCTTGTGAGACCCTCAAGAAACTCACCTATCTTTAGCAATAAAACTGGTTTTGAGGTATGTTACACAAACTCTCTTGTAAGGGTCTTAAGACATTCACCTAAACATAGGAATACAACAAGTCTTGAAGTTCCTTACATAACTCTCTCTTGTGAGGCCCTTAAGACACTCACCTGTTCTAGATAATATGACTGTTTATGAAGTTCGTTTCACAACTATCTAGCTCAAACACAACGTTTCACTACTGGTGTACTGACACATCGGTCCAGGTGAGCCATCTACTCGGTGCGTGTACGCATACACCGCATGGTGCTGAAAACCAGTTAGCTGAGGCCTACATAGTACTGACCTGGTCCAGGTTGAGATGCCTAACAACTCGAAGAAAGGTGTCCACTGAGTCATGATCCTAGAGGCCCTCACCAACGATCTGAGTCAGCCTGTTCACACCTATCGCTCCAAGCTAAGACCTTCCTATAGTAGGCTTACACTATGATCAGGGCCCGTCTATAAGGCTACAAACTAGGCATCACTAGGGGTGGCATGTTACATCACATCTTCGGCTATCGAGCGCTAGATTAAAATCCTTAACAACACCGACCCAATGAGACAACAGTATGTCGTGTCTCTTCAGCCTCTAGATGATGACAACTTAAGAGTTCTATTACAAATGCTTATTAGCTCAGTCCTAACAGATCACCAAACATGCTTAATATTTTCATACAGTCATCCTAACAGGACACCATTCATTATAGGATAAGGACTAGCTACATACTAACACACGTCATCACCAGCTCACACACATACCAAGAGAAACACAGAACGAGTAACAGAAGTAGCAACATACTAGGACCCTATAATCCTAGCATGTTTACAAGAGAAATAAATAGAAATAATTAACATACAAGATAGCACTCGGGACCCCATAATCCCGAGATACTAAGCATACAGATCATATTTAACATTTTAAGCAACATAAAAGAAGGCACTTGGGACCTCATAATCCTGAAGTGCGAGACACAGAGAAAGACAAACAACAGATTCACATAACACATACTTACCAACAATAATCCAAAACCAACAATTACATATTAGTAACATTATAAGTTTCGCCGTGTTCAGGGTTAACACAACCCAAGTGAGAAAGTCCTTACCTGTTTCAAAATACATAACAATCCAAGAAATTTAATCCTTGAGATGCATCCAAAGGATCAATCAAACTCGGCCGAACAACCTAACAACTAACCTTAATTAGAAACTACCCAACTTAAAATTACTTCCGAACTTCAAACCAACGATATGAACTTTGAAACTTACCCAAAATCTAAGTCAACCGCTGTCCAAACACCTGGCAAAACTTGAATTCAACGAAAACAACACGCCACGAGATCCAACGGAATAATGCTTCACAAACAACCAAAACCAACTCTTAAAACCAAACAGTTAACCCACATCGATTAATAGGAACAAAACAACATTGAAAGGTTAGAAACCCTAACCCAAAGTCTGAGCGAAACAAAACCCAAACGATCAAGACTCACGAACCAGGGCTGGTAAGCATGCAGGTTGGGGCTGCTGTGGCTCGCAAGCTGCTGGGCAGACAAGAGCGTCTAGGAGCTGGGCGGCACGGACGGAGACGAGGTTGTGAGACAAGACTTGTGGGCTGAGGCGACGGTGGTGTTGCGGTGGAGACGAGAGCTGATGCAGCTCGACTGGAGGGAACACGCACGCGTGCGGGATCTGAGCAGCAAGGCACCTGCACTATAGGGCTTTGTTCGATGGTACGGCTAGGTCTGCACAGTGTCGACATCGAATGATGGAGGTTGGTGGCGAAGAAACAGCGGCGACGGCTAGGGTTTGTGTTTCATGAAGAAGAAGAAGAGGGTTATGGATTTATGGTTTTCTTTCTTTTTTTTTTTTAAATTTCTTTTCTAAAACTTAAATGGACTTTTTTTTTTTTGTTATAACCCAATTCTAGCCCTTTTCCCCTTCTCATTTAAATGGAACCTTTTTTTTTTCTCTTTTCTTATATATAGTCTTAAAACAAAACACCAATTTTTCTGTTTATTTCCTTAATAATTCAACCTAAACCAATTCCACCATGCCCAAACTTCCTGAAATTTACCAAAACACCCAACAACAAATAATATTTGTAAAATGGTCCCTAGGGGTAACATTACCAAAATACCCCAAAGGTCAAAACTAACCAATATTACTCCACAAATCTCGGGAAAGTAATTAACCGCATCTAGAGGGTCTAACAAAAAATACGGGACGTTACAGGCTTTGGGTTAAATAGCGAGTTTGACCCATTGACTTTTCTGTTGACCAAATTTGACCTAAGCCATTTTCTATTCTTCGAGTCGAGTTTGTGAGGTGCGTAGCTGTCAGGTGTCACCAGACATAATTTTTTAGGTTCTTCACTATTTGATAATTAGATATTTTGGATCTGATTTCGATGGTCTGAGGTGCTAGTTTTGATCGATTTTTTTTATTTTAAGGCTCGGAGTTGTGTTTGACTATTTTGTGCTACTAGAAGTTTTGGAAACATTGTTTGTGGGATTCAGCCAGGTAAGGGACCCGTTACCCCCTTCTCGAGGCATGTGGTTAATACATGTATTGAATTGTTTGTATTTATTTACTTATCCTTATTGTAGCATGATTTATGTGATTGTATGTATGTACTGTTTGTATTGAGAGCATGCAACATATCTATTGTTATTGATTAATTATCCTATGTATATTATTTATTATTGCATGATGGATCGCCTGTCCCCCTGTTGTGGACTTGCTTGTGTTTGACATGTCTTGATGCCTCGATCAGGCCTGATCGAGTCACTGGATGGAGAGAGGTACTCGTAGACCAGTGTGGACGATGATGTTCCAAGCTCACACTGTAACTTAGGATGACACCCTTGAGTTAGGACTTTTGTGGATGGTCGGCCGACCAGGCCCACGGCCCTAACAACCGTCTACTAGTAGCCTAGGGAACCCTCCAAGTATGTGGTATGGGCTATGATGCCCTTGGTGAGTCGTGTCAGATCCACCACTCACCGCGAGTTAGGGGGCTGTTGGCCGACAGATAGCACCGCTCGCCAGATCCCTCGGCTTGGAGTAGGACTCCTGTGAACTGTTGGTCTTTATGTTTCGAACTCTCGACAGCTCTACGTGGTGCAGGTTAAGGATGAGCTTCCTGATATGTTACCCAGGAGCTCGGGTAATGATAACCCTTCGATTGTGCTATTGATCATCTTGTTTGTTGATGCTTGCGATTTGGTGCATGTCTGTACCCTGAGTTCGGGGATCCTTACTGGGTTACAAAACTCACCCTTTCCACTGTGGAATACCATAGGTACTACGAGATTGTATCGAGATGGGTGACCAGACGAGCTAGAGATGACCATGGGACCCGCTGCATTATTCTGTTTAGAGTCTTTTAAATTCTTCTTTCTGCATGAACTATTTAGGGGCATGATAACATGTTTTACCAAGCTTTTATGTTTTGACTCATGGGTACCCTCTAACTGTTTAATGAATTTATAGCTTTTATAAACTTGTTCTTCTCAGCTGTTTTAAAGAGGTTTTGTTTGAAATTTACATGCCTGGGATGTCGAGTACTATTTTCATGCATTTAGAGTTAAGAACTTAGTTTTAGACCCTAGTTTGGGTCGGGTCCTTACATTATACTTGGGCGCAAGTGGTTGAAAGTTTTCTAGCAAAATATTTCCCCACTTCACGAAGCATGAATTCTAGGCATGAAATCACTAGTTTTAGACATGAGGGCGATGACGGTACAAAGAGCTTTATAGCAAAGTGTCCATACCATGGGCTTTCTTATACCCTTCAAATCGAATATTTCTACAATAGGTTGTCCGATCAAGACAAGGCAATCCTTAACACAACTGCTGGAGGATGCCTAATGGAGAAAACGTACAATCATGCTCACAAAATTATTGAATCAACTGCGAAAACTACTAGGTCTAAGTATAATCAAGGATGCGACCAAGATAAAATGCCCAGTAAATTCGAGCTTAGTGTGATAACAGCAATGCAAGCACAGCTTGCAACGCTTACCAACTCCTTAAAGAATATGCAAATGAGCACCACAGAAGGTCTAGAGCACATCGATTGTTGATCAATCAACACCTGCATTCTCTGCACTCTGTAGAGGTGATCATACGTATGATATTTGTAGTGAAAACCCAGAGTCAATCATGTATATCAGGAACTCGAATTCGCGACCTCAAAACAACCCTTATTCAATCACATATAATATTGGATGGAGGCAACACCCAAATTTCTCATGGAAAGGTCAAAATAGCAATGTTAACCAAGCCAGCCAGCAGCACATGTCGCAACAATCTGGATTTGAGAACAACCAATAACAAGCTCATCATTCAGATTTATAGCTGAAGGAGTACATGGTGAAGAATGATGCAATGATGATGGATCATCAGTCCTTGTTAAAGGCTCAACAAGCAACTCTTCGAGCGTTGGAACTGCAGTTAGGATAGATCGCAATAGATCTAAAAAATAGATCTCTAGGGCAATTACCGTTGGATACCGAAGGCTCTAGATGAAATGGCAAGGAGCAAGTTAATGTGATAGAATTAAGTAGTGGAAAAGCTTTGATGGATAGAGAGAAAATTAGAAAATATCAAGAAACCTTTCCCACAATAGAGCATCAATGGAAAAAGAACCATCAAGAAGAGCGAACGAGGAACCGATTAAAATAAGTAATGCAATGGAAGTGGCCAAACCACTGCCTTTTTACCAACCATCTCCGCCGCCATATCCTCAAAGGATCAGAAGAAAGAGAAACGAATCGCACTTCGAGAAATTTACAGACATTTTGAAACAACTCCATATTAACATTCTGTTAGTTGACGCATTAGGATAGATGCCAAACTACATGAAATTCTATAAGGATGTGTTGAGCGAAAAAAGTAAGTTTGAGGAATTCAAAGTAGTAGCATTAAATTAGGAATGTAGTGCGATTATCCAAAAGAAAATTCCTATGAAAGAAGTTGATCCTTGTCAATCTACTATTCCAGTTAAGATTGGTAACCATAACATTGGGAGAACACTCTGTGATCTGGGTGCTAGCATCAATCTTATGCCTCTATCAATCTACAAAAAATTTGGAATAGGCGAAGCCAGACACACGACTGTCACAATTCAACTTGCTAACAGGTCGATCACTCGCCCTGTTGGAAAAATTGAAGACATTATTGTTCAGGTTGATAAGTTTATCTTTTTAGTGGATTTTATCATTCTCGATTATGAAGTAGATCTAGAAGTTCTCATCATCTTAGAGAGGCCCTTTCTGAGAATGGGACGAACACTAGTAGATGTGTACGAAGGCACAATTACATTATTGATGAACGATCAGCAGATCCAGTTCAACATATTTAACTCGATGAAGCAAACGGATGCAGACGAAAATTATAATGTTAGCTAGATTGAAGTAATTCTGGACAAAGCAGTCAAGAGCGAGCAAAAGAGAAAGATGCTGAACATGGACGAGCATGTGAGGGAAGAAGAGGAAATGCAGAATGAGATATGGGAGGATTCAGTGTGCGAAGAAGTGCATTATTACGAGGCTCTCGATGTTGCAACAAGAGATAATTCCCCTCAACGCCCCTCAATTGAAGAACCTCCAATGTTAGAATTAAAACCTCTCCCTGCGCATTTGAAGTACACCTATCTTGGAGAAAAAGAGACATTACCAATCGTCATATCATCGTAACTGACACCAGAACATGAGCAACTTCTTCTAAAGTTACTTAAGCAATACACAAAGTCGATTGGATGGACTTTGGCGGATATAACAGGCATCAGTCCTACATTTTGTATGTATAAAATCATCCTAGAAGACGATGCCAAAACTTCAGGGGGACATCAAAGACGATTAAGTCCCGCCATGAAGGAAGTATTAAAAAAGAAAATCATTAAATGGCTAGATGCAAGGGTGATTTATCTTATATCAGACAGCCAATGGGTGGTCCTATTCAATGTGTGCTAAAGAAAGAAGGCACCATTGTCATTCAAAACGAAAAGAACGAGTTGGTTCCGACAAGAACAGTGACGGGATGGTGAGTGTGCATGGATTACAGGAAGTTGAACAAAGCAACTAAGAAGAACCACTTTCCATTTCCCTACATAGATCAAATGCTGGACCGTATCGCATGGAAGGATTATTATTACTTTTAGGGTACAACCAGATTACCATTGATCCCAAGGATCAGGAGAAAACCACTTTCACCTACTCTTATGGAATATTCACATTCAGGAGAATACCTTTCGGGTTCTACAATGTGCCACAACATTTTAAAGATGCATGATGTCAATTTTTTCTGATATACTTGAAGATATCATGGAAGTTTTTATGGATGACTTCACAGTGTTTGAGGACAGTTTTTCAAATTGCTTAGCGAATTTGAAGAAGGTGCTAAAACACTGTGAAGACACCCATCTTGTGCTTAATTGGGAAAAATGCCATTACATGGTCAGAGAAGGAATTGTCTTAGGACATAAAATTTCAAAGGCTGGAATGGAGGTTGATACAGTGAAGATTGAAGCTATAGAAAAGTTGGAACCACCAAAAAATGTGACAGGAGTGGGTAGTTTCTTAGGCCACGCCGATTTCTACAGACCTCTCATTAAGGATTTTTCAAAAATTGCGAAATCGATGTATGAACTTTTAGAAGCTAAAAGGCCCTTCAATTTTGACTAATGCAGCTTGCACGCATTTGAGCAGCTAAAAAAGGCTATGACTACTGCTTCGATTATGATATCCCCTAACTGGAAAAAGCTTTTTGATCTCATGTGCATCGCTAGAGACTATGCGATAGAAGCTATACTTGGACAAAAGGGAGAAAAACTGATCCATTCCATCTACTATGCCAGCAGAACTCTAAATGACGTGCAAATCAACTACACAACTACAGAAAAAGAGCTTCTAGCGGTAATCTATGCGGTAGAGAAATTTCATTCTTATTTAGTAGGATTGAAAGTGATTGTTTTTACTAACCATGCGGCAATAAAGTATCTTATGAGTAAAGCGAACGTTAAGCCTAGATTGATCAAATGGATTTTGCTACTGCAAGAATTCGACATTGAAATTAAAGACAAAAAGGGCTGCGAGAACATTGTAGCAGATCATCTATCCAGAATAGGGGTGTTCATTGGTCGGTCGATGTCGATTTTTGGTGAAAATTGACACCGAACTGACCTATCGGTTTCCTAAAAAATGAAACCTAGACTAAGTCGGTCAGTTTGATCGGTAAAGTCAGTTAAAATCAGTTAAATTTGGTTAATTAATATTAATTTTTTCTTATTTTTTTATTAAAAAAATGTATTCATCATACAATTTTACAATTAAATTTAAGATAATTTTGCAATAATTTAATAAGGAATATATTTAATTATATGAAAATATCAATATTTTATAAAGGAAATTTTCGATTAACCTGCCAAACCGATCAACCGAACTGACCGACTTAACCAAAAAAAATTTGGTTTACCACTTTTGTAATTGTCACTGACTGACACAAGCTTAAAAACTGACCGACCGACCCTAATTCGTTCGGTTTGGTAGGTCAGATCGATTTTCGGGGAATGTATGAACAACTTTAATCCAGACTGGAGAACAGACGGGCGGATACAACCATGCTTGATATATCCGAGAAATTTCTAGATGAGCAACTGTTCGTGATCAAGTTTATCGAGAAAAGGCATGCCCCTTAGTTTGCAGACATCGATTTCATGGGTCCATTCCCCCCTTCGTGCATAAATTTATATATCCTGGTCGTAGTTGATTATGTGTCAAAATGGGTAGAAGCGGTTGCCACACCTTTTAACGATGCTAAGATGGTTATAAGGTTTCTTCAGAAGAATATCTTTACAAGGTTTGGTACCTGGCGAGCACTAATGAGTGATGAAGGAACACATTTCATAAATAAGGCAATGTCTCATGTGCTACAAAAGTACAATATCAAGCACCGCATTGCAACTCCTTATCATCCGTAGACTAATGGCTAAGTTGAAATATCTAACCGCGAGATCAAGAGTATTTTGGAGAAGGCTGTTAGACCTAACCAAAAAGACTGGTCTTCGTGATCGGACGATTCACTTTGGGCCTATCGCACGACATTCAAGACGCTGTTGAACATGTCACCTTATAGGATGGTGTATGGGAAAGCATGACATTTGTCGATTGAATTAGAACACAAGGCTTTTTGGGTAATTAAAAAGTTAAACCTTGATCTTCAGAAAGCAGGTTCTGTTTGGTTGTTACAATTACTTGATCTGGAAGAGCATAGGCACTTTTTCTATGAAAATGCAAAATTATACAAGGAAAAGACAAAAGAATAGCATGATCGTAAACTGACTCCTCGAGTTTTCGAGATAGGTCAGCAAGTTTTGTTATTTAACTCTAGACTTCGTGTGTTCCCAGGTAAGCTAATATCCAAGTGGTCTAGACCATTTCGCATCACACAGGTAAAACCATGAGGAGCAATCTGGATTGAGAACAAAGCAAATGGAAATGAATTCACAGTCAATGGACAGAGACTGAAGCGTTACTAGAATGAAGATGTTCAGCGCAAGATATCTTCATTCGCACTGACTAATGAATAAGCACGCGAATGTGCATGTGGAGCCAGAGTGTATCGGTAACTTTAATTTTTGCTCCACGCATGCTAGTTGAATAATTGCTACTTACTTACAAAAGAAGTTGTCTAAATTTTTACTGCTTATTTCTTTGATCTAGTTACTTTATTTTATTTTTTTATTTACAATTTTAATTTATTAATCTCGATAAATCCCTAATTACATTTGGTGGATTGAATGAACGGACGAAATCACGTGTGGCTAAGCACAATTATGTTGATCTTTAATTACGACCAGATACCAAACAGTCGGATTGCAGGATCGCTAATCCAACGGTGTATAGCAGTTGTATGGTGCCCAAGTCCAATCGTCACGCCGATTGCCGCCGTAATCATACCCTTCATCTCATTGTTAAATATACCAAAATCCACCTTCTTTGTAACCTCATTACCATTCCATTATCCCTTAATCCTCGTCTCCAATTTTAAACTGCAAAAATTTTCACCATGGTGCGAAGACTCGCAACAAATTACCAGAGAAGGTGGCAGTTACATATTGAAGGGCAAGGAGAAGTTGACCCTGCTCAGGCTTCTGAGCTAGTCGATGTTGCGCCTGTACCTACGGGCAATGTATCCAAACAGTTGCAAGAAAAAAGACGACGGTGCAGGAGAACAATCATTTCACCTATAAGGTCAGCTGAGCACGAGGAAGCCGAAGAATCTAAAGATGCGGGTTGTTAACTCAGCACTTCGATCAGCAGTGAGGACTTATAGCCCTGAAACTTCAGGGTACATCGAAGGATTAACACCTTCAAAGGAAGAAAGAGATATGGAGTAGTTTGATAGGAAGATGGAAGAATTCCACCAAGCGCAGAGGAAACACGGATACGGGCACCTCTAGGCCTGTTGAGGTTATCGCAGTTTGTGTAGAGGTAGAAGAGAGGACTCATCGGGAAAGAAAAGCACCGATGGTAGAAGAGCATTCAGGCGGATGCAGAGGAGAAATGCCAGCGCTAGAGGATCTGTTCTGATGTCAATTCAGAGATGAAGCAGATGCAGGCTTTGCCGAGTATCAAAGGATGAGGCTAACACGTTTAGGCAGAGAGCTTGATTAAGTGGAAATGATCATCCAACGCTTAATGGCTAAGTTTGCAGTAAAACCTGTGAACTTTGCAGCAGACACGGGTCCTTCTACACATCCTCAGGTGTCTACTCGCCCACCTAAGAAAAGGAAGATAAGCACGCATGAAAATTTGGTGCAATACCTTTGGCTACTCACCAACAATTTAGGGGCGTTTATGGTGTATGTTAAAAAGCGCGATAGTGTGTTATTCGACGCACTGGCCTTCTTAAACCTGCGCATCCACAAGCCCATCTTCTTGCAGTTCCAGGACATTGTTTCTACCACCGACTCTGACAGTTCTGATTTGGAAGAAGATGAATAAAGGAAGTCTTTATCTCTGCGGCATTGATTTTCTCTTCTTTATGTCTATCTAACAAAATTAATATAATCTATCTTTCATTTTAGTCCCTGCTTAATTTTATTGCTATGACCAATGTTGAGTTAGAATCTTGTTTTTAATTTCGCACTTTCAAAACATTGCCTTTAATGCACTGGAATTTAATCTGCCCCGGGACATCACTTGCTAGCTTCCTAACGAAATCACCTTAGGACAAATCCTTTTTAAACTTAGAGCATAGTACAATTGGGTGGGAGGAAACCGATTAGCTTGCAGCATAGATTTTGGAAACCTTAGATTCAATTAAGTTTGGGGGAACTTTGCATCACCTTCATGAGGACAATGAAAACTTTAAGTTTGGGGGTAAGGGAAGTCGTAGAGTGTTATGCGAATGATATGCGAATGTGAATTTGTTTGTCAAACAAAAAAAATCAATACATTCTAGGTAAAAATGAAACGGCTAAAAGAGCGAATAGCCGCGGGTATCCCAAGTAATCTGTTGACCATGCTATGGATTTAAAAATAGCGGCCATGCGGAAAAATTTACCCAAAGGGGACCAGAATAAATAAGCCCTAGACAGAATGTTTTGACTAAACTTAAATGATAAAAAAGGGGTTTGATTGAAGTGCCTTAGAGTAGAAGTTTCCAAGCTAGGAGTTGTGCGACGAGCTAAGGGCAATGAGGAGAAGGACTGAGATGAGATTGAAAGGACTTTGGTGAAGGATGAATTGGGATGATTAAGCATTGGCATATTAAAGTAATTGTACCTAAAGAATATTTTTGTAAACAAGATGAAAAACTCAGCATTGTGATTAGCAATTACTTTTAGCAGTTATTACACATGCATTAGCATTGCTCGAGACGAGCAATGATTCAAGTTTGGGGGTTTGATGACTCTCAAATAGAGTCAGAATTCAGGATAATTTTAGATCATTGCGTGCAATTGTTATATAAGATTCAATGCGATTAAGGTAAAAAAATAAAGAGAAAAAGGTGTAGTTTTCTAATGCTTACGCATTAGGGGAATAAATTGCGAGATATGAAATATAACGCTTAAATTGAAGGAAATAGCACACTTAACTCACATTTAGCAAGGCTTATGCTGATTAACTATTTTTTTGCAGGAAATTGCGATAGAAAAGCAGTGCAAAGTTAAGATTTGAGATGCGCGATTGCGAGCAAGTCATGCTTAGGAAAAAGAAATGCCAAAGCACTACAAGCACAAATAAGGAAAGAATCAATTCGAAGCAAGAAGTTGACTAACCAGACACTACGAGACAGATTGCAAAAATTAAAAGATTCTTACCTTAGACAAATGAAAACACAATTGGCAAGTTTAAACAAGGAAAGATGTCGCGTTGATTGATTCGTGCCATTCTTGAATATTCTGAGAGTTGACAAAGAAGCTTATGAAAGGCGATCTTTGTAATAGGAAAAGAGAGAGTCTGGAGATTAGAAACCAAGAGTTATTGTTTTCCTTTATTTTCTTTAATATCAATTTCAGTATGTTTTTCGTTGCGCATTCGTTGTTCTTTGTTTGTATATGAACTAATCTCCTTAAGGCAACAGTAAGAAAAAGTGGAGTAGTTGTAGCATGTGTGAAGAAGAAATAGGAAGGTTTAACTTATGCATGTTAACTAGGAGCAAATCTCAACAGTAAGTGTCGACCGGCCATCCACACGAACTAATAGGTTGTAAATCGAAAGAGGAAATAACCTAAGTCTAGTTGCATGTTCAATAGGTTAGAATTAAGTCTTTAATTCTTTGAATCGGAGTTTAGGAATAAACGCGTAACTATTGCATACGTAGCATCAGGTTATCACTACATCAAGTTGCGGTGGAAGTCGGACTTGATGCAAACGGACGTGGAAGTAGAAGTTGTAAGGCGTAGTATGTTAGTTATTCCTTACCTCATATTTCTTCACAGCGCATTGCTATTGCTTTCCATGAGTATCTTAGTTTAGCCTTATCTCTCTCAATCCATTTTACTGTTAAGTTTTCTTTCTGCTATTTAAACCAAACTAACACAACATCTATGCTTTTATTTCTGTTCAATTCTAAACATCTCCTTGGATAAATCACAGTCCTTGTGGAGATCAATAATTTACTTATTACTTACTGCAGACCGCGTATACTTGCGTGAGTGTGTGACTATTGCACACGAGGTAACTCCATTTTTTGTAGTCAAAACCATAGGAAGTGCAGGAACGGTACAAAGAGCTTATAGCACAGTGTCCGTACCATGGCCTATCGTACACTTTCCAAATGGAGAATTTTTACAATGGGTTGTTCGATCAAGACAAGGAGATCCTCAACGCAACTGCGGGAGGAAGTCTTATGGAGAAAACTCATAACAAAGCCCACATGATTATCGAAATAGCTGCCAAAAATACTGGACCCAAACTAAGTCAAGAAAGAACTCAAGGGCAAACTCCGGGTAAATTAGAGCTCAGTGTCATGCCACAATGCCCCAGCTTACTATGCTAACTAATTCAATGAAAAATATCCAAATGACTGTGCCCCAGAAGGTTCAGAATGCATCAGCTATTGATCATACAACCCTCGACTTCTACGCACTCTATGGAGGTGACCATGCATACGAAAGTTGTAGCAAAAATCCAGCTTCGGTGATGTATATTGAAAATCCAAATTAGCGACCTCGGAATAATCCTTTCTCGAATACATATAATGCTGGTTGGAAGAACCACCCCAATTTCTCTTGGGGAGGACAGAACAGCAATGCTAACCTTGCTGGGCAGCAAAGATTGAATCAACCATCAGGATTCGGAATCAACCAACATCAAAGATATACTCAAACGTCTGACTCTATGCTGAAGGATTACATGGTCAAGAATGATGCAATAATGATGGAACAAAGGACGATGCTGAGTGCTCAACAAGCAATGCTGCAAACGTTGGAATTACAACAAAGACAAATCGCGTCAGATCTTAAGAGCAGACATAAATGACAACTTCCATTAGACACAGAATGCTCTAGGAGGAATGGAAAAGAGCAAGTCAATGCGATTAAGCTTAGAAGTGGGAAAATTCTAATGGAAAGCGAGAAGGTGAAGAAGTACCAAGAAACTTTAGCTTCCAAGGACACTGAAAGAGGAAGGCAACCAGGGGACATGGAAGATGCGAAGAAAGAAACAGAGGAACTTGAGATGAGATGTGAGGCGAAAGGTGTGGACAAACCATTACCAATTTATCAACCACTGCTGCCACTATATCCTCAAAGGCTCAAGAGAAGGAGAAACGAAACGCATTTTGAAAAATTCACAGATTTACTAAAGCAAATCCACATTTACATTCTGTTAGTCGATGCATTGCGACAGATGCCAAACTACATGAAGTTCTTAAAGGATGCTCTTAGTGAGAATAGTAAATTAGTGGTTGTGTTGAATGAGGAATGCAGTGCGATTATCCAAAACAAAATTCCAATGAAGGAAGTTGACCCTGGGCAATTCACCTTTCCTGTGAAAATTAGCGACAATCATATCAGGTGCGCACTCTGTGATTTAGGAGCTAGCATTAACCTTATGCCACTTTCAGTTTACAAAAAATTTGGGATAGGTGAAGCTAGACCTATAACTGTCACGATTCAACTACTGATAGGACAATCACTCGTCCTATAAGAAAAATCGAGGATATCATAGTCAGAGTAGATAAGTTTATATTTCCAGCGGATTTCATCAAATTTGAATTATGAAGCAGACAAGAAAGTGCCAATCATCTTAGGAACACCCTTTCTAAAGACCGGACGAACCTTGGTGGACGTGTATGAAGGAACAATCACGCTTTGGATGAACGATCAACAGATTCAGTTCAATATCTTCGATTCAATGAAGAAAGCTGATTTGGAGGAAAATATCAATGTTAGCAAGATTGAAGGGCTGATTGACGAAGCAATTGAGGACGTAGAGAAAATGAAAATGTTGAACATCAGCAGCGAGGATGAAGACGAGGACATTCCAGACTTTGTGATCAAGAATCCTGTGAGGGAAGAAGTTTGTCGTTATGAAATGCTCGATGTCACAGGTCGGACTAGTCCTCCTCAACGTCCTTCGATCGAAGAAGCACCAACCCTCGAGCTGAAACCTCTTCCTGAGCATCTGAAAAAGAAACACTGCCAGTTGTTATCTCTTTGCAGTTGACACCAAGCCATGAGCAACTACTTTATGGAATTACTTAAGCAGTAAACCAAGGCAATTGGTTGGACGTTAGCAGACATAGAAGGCATTAGTCCTGCGGTTTGTATGCACAAAATCATCCTTGAGGAAGATGTTGGAAACTCAGTTGAGCATCAAAGGAGTCTAAGCCCTGCCATGAAGGAGGTGGTAAGAAGGAAATCATTATATGGCTAGATGCAGGTGTAATATACCCTACATCAGATAGCTAGTGGGTTAGTCCTACTCAACACATGCCAAAGAAAGGAGGCACCAAAGTCATTTGAAATGAGAAAAATGAGTTAATCCAACAAGGACGATGACTAGATGGCGAGTACGCATGGACTACTACAAGTTGAATAAAGCAACCAAGAAAGACCATTTTCCTTTGCCTTACATAGATTAGATGTTAGATTGCATAGCAGGAAATGAGTATTAATTATTGCTTTCTTGATGGATATTCGGGCTGCAATCAAATTACTATCGATACCAAGGATCAAGAGAAAACCACTTTTATTTGTCCCTACGGAATATTCGCATTCAGAAGAATGCCCTTCGAACTCTACAATGCCTCAACAACATTTCAAAAATGTATGATGTCTATATTCTCTAACCTGATAGAGAATATCATGGAGGATTTTATGGATAATTTCACAGTGTTTGGAGACAATTTTTCCAACTGCCTCGAAAATCTGAAGAAGGTGGTATAAGGCTGTGAAGAAACACACCTCGTGCTTAATTGGGAGAAGTGTCATTTTATGGTGCGCGAAGGAATTGTCCTTAGGCATAGAATTTCAAAAGTGGGAATAGAGGTCGATCAAGCAAAGATCGAAGCTATCGAAAAGCTGGAGCTCCTGAAAAATGTTAAAGGATTACGTAGTTTTCTAGGCCACGTGGGTTTCTACAGGCATTTTATTATGAACTTTTCAAAAATCGCAAAAGCCATGTGCGAGTTGTTGGAAGCTGACTGCCCCTTTAAATTTGACCAAAGATGCACTCAAGCTTTTGAAACTCTAAAACTAGCTGCTGACCACTACTCTTATTATGATATCACCAAGCTGGACGAAACCTTTCGAATTAATGTGTGATGTTAACGATTATGCTATTAGAGCAATTTTGGGTCAGAAAGGAGAAAAACTTATCCATCCCATCTATTAGGCCAGTTAAACTCTGAATGATGCACAACTCAATTACACTACACAGAGAAGGAGTTATTGGCTGTGATCTACGCGCTTGGAAAATTTCATTCTTACTTAGTAGGAGCTAAAGTGATGGTCTTTACTGATCATGCAGCAATTAAATATCTTATGAGTAAAGAAAATGCCAAACTGCGGCTGATCAGATGGATTTTACTCCTTCAGGAATTCGACATTGAGATAAAAGATAAAAATGGTTGCGAAAATGTTGTCGAAGATCATCTATCTTGATTGGAGAATAAACAGACTGATGCATCAATGATCAATATGTTCGAAGGCTTCCCAGATGAGCAGGTATTCACTATAGCTATTCTTGAAAAACATGATAACCCTTGGTTTGCTGACATTGTAAATTATCTAGCAAGCCACGTCATCCCTACAGACTTGTCAAGGCAACAAGCTAAACGGTTCTTTCACGAAGCAAGATTTTACTTTTGGGATGAACCATTTCTGTACAGACAACGCGCGGATGGGAGGATTAGATGATACATTGAGGAAAAGGAAATGAATGCAATATTAGAAGCTTGCCACACATTGACGTATGGCGAACACTTTGGAGGAATGCGCAGTGCAGCAAAAATCTTTCAGTCAGGCTACTTTTGGCCTAGCATATTTAAGGATGCGCACCATTACGCAAAAACGTGCAATAAATATAAAAGGAAAGGTAATATAGGAAAGAGAGATGAAATGCCATTAAATTTGATTCTAGAGGTCGAATTATTCGACGTTTGGGTAATCAATTTCATGGGACCATTTATCCCTTTGCACAGGAATTCGTACATATTTGTTGTGGTTAAATATGTTTCCAAATGGATAAAAGCGATTGCCACACCTTTCAACGATGCTAAAACAGTCATCAGATATTTGCAGAAAAATATTTTCACAAGGTTTGGTACACTGTGAACACTAATTAATGATGAGGGAACACATTTCATAAACAAAGCAATGGCTCATGTTCTGCAGAAATATAACATCAATCATCGCATTACAACACCTTATCATCCGCAGACCAATGGCCAAGCAGGAATCTCCAATCAGGAAATCAAAAGTATCCTTGAAAAAGTTGTTGGACCAAATAGAAAAGATTGGTCTCAGCGACTGGATGATTTGCTTTGGGCCTATTGTACCGCATTTAAGACTTCACTGAATATGTCACCATACAGGATCGTATATGGAAAATTATGTCATTTGCCTGTCTAATTAGAGCATAAAGCTTTCTGGGCTCTGAAAAAGTTAAGCCTGGATCTTTAGAAAGCCAGTTCTGCCAGAATGATGCAATTGCTTGACTTGGAGGAGCACATACACTTGGCATATGAGAATGCAAAGTTATACAAGGAAAAGACAAAAAAATGGCATGACCGCAGACTGATCCAGAAAAAATTTGAGGTAGGCCAGCAGGTACTTTTGTTTAACTCGACTTCGTTTATTTCCTAGAAAGCTCAGATCCAAGTGGTCTAGACCATTCCACATTACACAGGTTAAATCAGGTGGAGCGATTTGGATAAAGAACAAGGCCAACGGGAATGAGTTCCCAGTTAATAGACAAAGGTTGAAGCATTACTGGAATGAAGATATTCAGTGCAGAATATCTTCATTATCTTTAACTGAAGAATGAGCGCACAAGCATGCGTTTGGAGCAAAGCGTATCGGTACATTTATTTTGTTGCACCAAGCATGCTAAGTTATAATTTTTTCTATCTGCTTATTTGAGAAGTATAAGTTGTAGTTAAATGTTTTTATTTTTGTTTATTTATTTTAGTTTCTTATATTTTATTTTCTTTTTAGTTAGGAAAAGTTGTTTGGTTTCTACTTATGGTTAGTGAGAAGATCGAAATCCAATAAGATGCGATGCAAGGAATTAATATTTAATCATATCATTGCAATTATTACGGCCGGATACTGAGCAGCCAGATTGAGGGTTTGCTGATCTAATGGTTAGCATTACATGCAAAGCCGCCAGAATCGAAACGTCAAATGATTCAAATGCGACGATTGACTGCTTTAGATATCCTATCCCCTCGCCTTGCTGTTTAAACGAGCGTACACCATACTTTCCCCTCCATCCGACCATATTGACTGCTTCGGCTAGCATTTCAAACACTTTTTCAAAATATGGTAAAGCAAGAGTTAGGGAAAAAGTTAATTGCTTCTTAATCTCATCAAAGGCTTCTTGTGCATGGGAATTCCACTCAAAATGCTTCAACTTTGTTTTTTCAATCACGAGAGTCATTAATGAACTAAAATTCTTCACAAACCTTTGATATGTAAGGTCATTAAAGCTTCGAATCTTCTAGATTGAACAAGGAATTGACCATTGATAGCTCTCAAAGATAGCAATATTTAGGCTAATATCTTAAAAAATTCTAAAGATATTTGTGCATTAATTAAATGAATTTTAGAATTAGAATAACATTAAGATGGGAAATTTATATAAATACGATGCATGCATGATTTATGAGCGTAGATATAAAAGGCTAAGGAAACTAGTGCATTTTAGAGTAAAATTTGAATGTTGAATGCTTTTTGTACGTAAATGCCGAAGAACCCACGCTACGCTAATATATTACTATATCTATAGGATTTGGGAAAATGGTTAGCATCGCATTCAAAGGAAAAGGGGAAGGTCAGCATGCGTATCAGGACACTTTGGAGATTGTAGAATCGTGGGATCTTCCAAACATATGTGCGAAGGAGATGGAAACATTGATGCGAAATCTGCATATTAGATCAGATGCCAAGCCTCAATAAGGAAAGAATCGAATGAAGAGAGAATGGAAACTCTCAGAGACAAACTACGATAATCATGGGATTCATACCTTAATCAGCAAAGATGTGATTTACAAAATCAGAGGAAATCTGTCGCAAGAATCAGGGGATAAGCTGTAATAAAAGGCAATAAAAGATATTTCCAAATCCAATCCTTGCCTTTCAAGAATTCGATTCCTTAGTCCCCAAGAATTTCAAAGCCTATAAATAGGAGAAAAATGAAGAGAGAAAGTGTGCCTATTTTTGGAGTTCTTCTCCCACACTTAGGAGTAGGATTTCGAAGCGAAGTTCGTGTTCCTATTGACATAGAGTTCTATTCTTTAAGGAGCCGCCATTTATCACTTTCTTTATTCATTTTTCTACTTTGTTTTCATTATTGTTTTCGCACAGACATTATTTCTTTCAATGCAATATTATTTATATTTCATTGTCATGCTTATTCTATTTTTAACTATGTTTGGCTAAACTTCTTAGGCAAAGGTTAAGGGTATGGATTGTAGAAAGCATGTACTAGGGTAAAGGGAGTTGTTAATTGAAGTATGTTGAATTAGGATCTTAATTAAATATTAAATGTCGACCGATCATCCACACGCACTAATAGGTTAAGAATCGGAAGAGGAAATAACCTAAGGTTAGTTTACATGTTCAGTAGGTTAGTAATAAGTCTTTCATACTTTAGACCGGAGTTTAGGAATAAACGTGTAACTACTGCATACATCTGTGACGGTTAATCATTACATCAAGTTGCAATGGAAAATGGGCTTGATGCGAATGGAAAGCTGAAGCAAACGGTTGTTAGGCGAAGTATGGCAATTACTACTTACCGCATTTTATCGTAGGAATTGCTAGACGCATCCCATAACCTTAACCCGAGCCTTACTTTGTTAATTTTGCATTTGACTTTTGTTTTTGCATTTAGATATAAAACAAAACCAAAATCCCAACACCATTATTTTTACTTTATTAGACGACTCTCAGATTAATTAACTGATTATAGACATCAATCCCTGAAGAGAATGATAAAATATAAATACTTATCACTTGCTGCATACTCGACTGCGTATACTTGAGCATTAATGCGATTCGAAGCGTAGAACTTAGTTTCACACTTAGAATTAATCATTAGTTTATTTATACCGCATCGAATAATCGCATAAGCCATTCTCTAATTGCTTGCACTTTCTTCTCATCAACTTCAACTCCATTAGTTGAGACTATATTTGGAAGAAATGTAACTTGATTGGTATGAAAGTGACACTTCTCTAGGTTCCCACACAACTTCATGAAAGCTGAAACTTCAAAGAACTGCTTCAAGTGATCAACATGATCCATTTCTTTACCTTGATTAACCCATTGTATGAGATATGGAGAGGGATAGGGTACAATTGGAAGGTTGAGCTCTAGGGGTTGTATTTGAGATGCTAAACTACGATTCCTACTTCATGCTGACTCAAATTCAGTTACAAACATGCAATTATTAAATTTCAAATTCAAAACTTAAAGTAACTGCTCCTGTTGAATTTATTTCTAAATAAATAAATATGAAGCCCTTGGCCAAGGTGTTTCAAACAAAAAAAATTTAAGTAAATAAGTGAAATAATGAAAAGAGACGTCTATGCCCGACAGTTAACAAAACTTATCAGAAATAACAGAAGTTCTTATTCTAACATGCCAGCAAAGAAACAAATGCATTAATAACTATCCTATTAACTAAACCCAATAGACACAGCAAGCTCCGCCCATGATCACTTTAGCATCTCCCAACTAACCGTTCAGGCGTTGTCCTTGATTACTTGGTGGAAAACCACAGTAAGGGTGAGTATAATAGAATACAAAGTAAGAACTCCCTAACAAGGGTACGATGCACAATGTTAGAATCTAACATGCTAGCACATACATGTTTATAACTTAACATATCTCAAATACTATAGCTCAACTCAACATATCTCAAATACTATAATTTAACCTAACATATCTTAAATGTTATAGCTCAACTCAGTATATATATTTGAATGAAAACATGCTATGGGCTTGCCCACACCCCTAAACTTAAAGTTTTTATTGTCCTCAATGAAAGTGAGGCTTAGTTCCCCCAAATTTAAGTTATTTTAAGGCTCAATTTCCCTGTATTTAAGCTTTTGGTCCCCTCCCTAAAGACTATGCTGCTATCCCAAGTTTAGCTAGAATCTATCCCTAAACATCCTTGTTAGAACACTAGCAAGTGTCAGTTCCAGGGCAGACTAAGTTTCAGCATACGCAGGCAATGTTTTGGAAACGCGTAAAAGTAAAAACGAAAAATAAAACATTGCATTTGTCAGAGTAGACTATTTAAGTAGGGTGTAAACAGAGCAGAAGACTATAAATTTTCATAAGTAATTGATAAAGTACATGAAGTAAAGCGAGAAAGTTAGAGACTTCCTTTATTCATCCTCCTTGGAATTAGAGCTGTCGAAATTGGAGGAAGAAATAATGTCTTGAAACTGCGGCCTTTGTATCTTTGGATCTAATACTTCGAGCCTATCAAATATTGCATTGTCCCGTTCACTCACATATTGTAAGTATGTTTTCACGCTTCTGGCAAGCTACTTTACGCAACGAGCCAAATCGTATTCCATATTCCCATGCTCGCTTGGTAGACGAGTAGGTACTTAGGCAAGCCTGGAGGGACCTTCATCTGCTACTGTTGTAGCAGGTTTTAATGCAAACTCTACCATTAGACGCTCAATGGTTGTATCTACGTCTTCTGGAGTTCCATCCAGATGCGTTAGCCTAATTCTCTGATGCCTGGCAAAGCTTGCATCACTTTCATTTCGTAATTAGCGTCAGAACAGGCCTTCCGACGATGGCATTGCTCTTCTGCATCCTCCAAACTGCTCTTCCACCATCGGTGCTTTTCCTTCTCAATGCGGCTGTTCCTCTATCTCACAAATTGCGGCCACCTCAACAGGTCTAGAGGGACCAGCTTCTTCATTCCTCTGCGTTCGCATTCCCTTGCTCGCGCAACTTTACTGATCGAACTCAGCAATGTCTCACTCCTCCATTGAAGGTTTTAAACCTTCGAAGTACCTCAATGTTTCAGAACTGTGGATCAACACCATCGGCAGGGGCCGTCTTGGTGCGAATGTTACTGCTCTTTCTTCCCCGGGCACTTTCGAAGATTCTTCTGCTGCTGCGTGCTCCACCGACCTTGAAGGTTGAACAATGGCTTGCCTTCTCCTTGGGGTTCCAGCTTGCGACTGTTCATCTTTACTATCAACATGCACCGTAGCTTCGTTTCTTTGCTCGGTGCCTTGAGTTGGATCATTCTCTCCTTACATCTTCATCCTAATATTCCAACTTCTTCTGTAATTTGTTGCAAGTTGTTACATCATTGTAGATAACTTGGATTTTGTCTGCGAATTAGGATTGAAGGTTCGAATGTTGGTGGTCGAGTATAGCCTTTTCCTTGGCTTTTAAAGACCAAACTGAAAGTACGAGATTTCTGAGGTAGTGGATCGTCGCATTGTGTCAGGGTAACGATTCGACTAAGGCGGCATTCTACAGACCGTTGGATCAAACTTCCCTAAAATCTCACTGCAAAATAGTCGGCTGCAATAAATAACTAAATGATTGCATTTTAATGTCCTGCATGCCGAATATTTTATTCGATTTCGACCATCTCAAATAACCATAAATTGAAAATCAAGTAAGGAAATGAAATAAATGCATTAAAATAAGAAAAACAAAAAATTAAGCTTCTGTAAGTAAGCATATAGAAAGAACTTTAACTAGCATGCTTGGAGCAAAAAAAATAAATGTACCCATACGCATTGGCTCTAAGCGCATGCTCGCGCGCTCAAACTTCGGTTAATGCTAACGAGGATATCCTGCACTAAATTCCCTCATTCCAGTAATGCTTTAATCTTTACCCATTAACTGCGAATTCATTCCCATTGGCTTTGTACTTTATCCAGATTACTCCTCCCAGTTTAACCTATGTAATTCAGAATGGTCCAGACCACTTGGATCTAATCTTTCCTTGAAACAAACGAAGTCGTGAGTTAAATAAAAGTACTTGCTGACCTATCTCGAAGGTTTTCTGGAGTAGTCTACGATCATGCCATTTTTTTTGTCTTCTCCTTGTATAATTTTGCATTTTCGTATGATAGGTGCCTATGTTCTTCTAAGTCAAGAAGTTGCATCATTCTGGTAGAACGGACTTTCTGAAGATTAAGGTTTAACTTTTTAAGCCCCCAGAAGGCTTTATGCTCCAGCTCGAGTGGTAAATGGCAAGCTTTTCCATAGACAAGTCTATAAAGTGACATATTAAGAGAGGTTTTAAATGCAGTATGATAAGCCCAGAGTGAATCATCCAATCACATGGACCAATCTTTCTTATTAGGTCCCACGACTTTTTCTAAGTAAAATTATCGATGTCCACAAGGACTATGATTTATCAAAAGTAATATGTTTAGAATTGACAGAAAGTAAATAAAAGGTTTCGATTTGGTTTATTGTTCGCTAAATCCCAAACACACAATTTAAATAAAATGTTAAAAGGAAGAATGATGACGTGGTTTGTCCAAGGCTTCGCTAAAGCGAAGCTTCTACTTCGTTCCAGGCGAGAGGTGTGTGTGTTGGAATCTCGAAGAATGTGAAAGTATACACAGTCGTGCAGCAAGTTTTAAAAGTAATACCAGGTCATTTTCCACAGGAATTTTTCTGTGTTTTCGCAATTGTTTTCATGTGAGTTTGCGTTAACTAGATTCGGTTGTTGTTGAAATACTTGAAGTGAATAATTTAAGCGAAAGGACTAAGCATCAGAAGGGTTGGGTTTTCAGGGCTTCGCTTAAGCGAAGCAACTAGCGAATCGTGAGTACTAGCAGCGAACCCTTAAGTTCTCTCGAACCTCGGTACTTGGCTCTCTCGAGCTCTTCGACAACTAAGCAACTGTTAGCTCTAGCGAACCTTATCTCTAAGCGCTCGCTTTGAAAGCCTTACAAGCTAGTTCGCTCTGTTTTAAATCTCTCGACTTA
>JBBMKA010032510.1:0-24037 GCA_037833695.1 Sechiopsis laciniata
GGGAGCCGCCGGCACTCTGCTTTTATGTTTATGTCTTTTCAGTTTCAGCATGTAGTTGGACTTGTAGTCCATAGGGATTTACTTACATTTATATTTGAAAATGTTTAAGGATGTTGACTTTTAAATACTGGCCAGGGTTTTATTTAATTACTTTATGAAATGTTTGAAATTATTGCAATGGCATGTTTTGGTTTTATCTATTTAAACTGTTTTAATTTAAAGCATGCTGAGTAAGGACTAGGTTTAGGACCACTTTTGGGTCGGGTCCTTAAAACCTGTGGTTCAAGAGTTTGTAGATGTGTTTCTTGAGGAGTTATCGAGTTTCCCCCCACAGAGAGAGGTTGACTTCACTATTGAGCTCAAGCTAGGGACCCTCTCTATCTCGAAGGCACCGTACTGTATGGCGCCAGTAGAATTGAAAGAGCTGAACGTGAAGTTACAGGAGATGTTGGATAGAGGTTTCATTCGTCCTACTGTGTCTCCGTGGGGAGCACCTGTATTGTTTGTAATGAAGAAGGATGGTTCGATGCACCTTTGCATAGACTACAGGGAGTTAAACAAGGTTACAGTGAAGAACAAGTACCCGTTGCCTCGTATTAACGATTTTTTTGATCAACTTCAGGGAGCTTCTATGTTATCCAAGATAGATTTGAGGTTTGGTTATCATCAGTTGAGGATCAGGGATGCAGACATTCCCAAGACGGAGCTTAGGTCGAGGTATGGTCATTACGAGTTTATAGTTATGTCCTTCGGGCTGACCAATGCTCCAGCAGCATTTATGGATATGATGGATAGGGTGTTCAAGGCATTCTTGGACAGCTTCGTCATCGTGTTCATAGATGACATCTTGATTTGTTCTAAGACTAAGGAGGATCATGCTTTGAATCTGAGACAAGTGTTGACAGAATTGAGAGAGAATCGGTTATATGTCAAATTCTCCACGTGTGACTTCTGGTTAGAGAAAGTGGCCTTCCTTGGTCACGTGGTTTCTAGAGATGGTATTGCAGTGGACCCTGCTATGGTTAATGATGTGAGTTGTTGGTCTAGGCCGACTACTGTCGCCGAGATACGCAGCTTTTTGGGTTTGGCAGGCTATTATCGACAGTTCGTCAAGAACTTTTCTGCTAAAGTAGCACCCCTGACTCCGTTACGAGGAAGGGTGTCGAGTTTGTTTAGGATGCCAGTTGCGAGGAGAGTTTTCCTTTGTTGAAGCATAGTTTGACATCTACACCGGTGTTGTCAGTTTCGGAGGGTATAGGTGGTTTTATAGTTTACAGCGATGCTTCCAAGTTTGGTTTGGGTTACGTTTTGATGCAGCATGGTATAGTGATTGCTTATGCTTCTCGTCAGCTAAAGCCCTATGAGCAGAATTATCCGACTCATGATATGGAGTTGGCAGCAGTTGTCTTTGCACTAAAAATTTGGAGGCATTACATGTACGGTGAAAAGATTTAGATGTTCACGAACCACCAGTGTCTCAAGTACTTCTTCACTCAGAAGGAGTTAAACAAGAGGCAGAGGAGATGGCTTGAGTTAGTTAAAGACTATGACTGTGAGATTTTGTACTATCTGGGTAAGGCCAATGTTGTGGCTGACGCCTTGAGCAGAAAGAGGTGGCATTCTGTAGCTTTGTTGAGTTCCCAGCTTCCATTGTGGAAGGAGTTTAAGCGAGCCGGTGTAGCAGTGTTGTTGGTAAAGGTTACCGCCAGGGTACCCTAGTTGACTGTTCAGCCTTCAATCAGACAGAGGATCATTGATGGCCAGCTGAGTGATCCTGAGTTGTGCAGATTGATTGCCAGGGTTTACACAGATGGAGATTTTGATTTTGTGGTAGCACCAGATGGTGGTTTGAGATTTAGAAGATGCCTTTGTGTGCCAGCAGACGCTGGACTGCGAGCTGAGTTACTCACTGAGGCTCATAGTTCCCTGTTTACTTAGCACCTAGAGGGTACTAAGATGTATCAAGATCTTAAGCAGACCTTCTGGTGGAGCAACACGAAGAAAGAAATTGCAGAGTTTGTTAGCTCGTGTCTCACTTGTCAGCAAGTGAAGGCTCTTAGACAGAAACCCACAGGTTTGCTGCAACCACTGAGCGTGCCTCAGTGGAAGTGGGAGGAGATCTCCATTGACTACATTTATGGGTTGCTGAGGACACTGAGAGGGTCTACTCAGATCTAGGTTGTTGTTGACCGGTTGACCAAGAGTGCGCACTACATCCCCAGTAGGATCGCTTATACCGTGGAGCAGTGGGCACAGTTGTTCTTGAAGCAGATCGTTCGGTACCATGGGATGCCAGTAAAGATTGTGTCTGATTGGGATTCTCTGTTCACTTCTCGATTCTGGAGGGCACTTCAGAAAGGTTTGGACACTGAGTGCAATTTCAGTACCGCGTTTAATCCTTAGACGGATGGCCAGACAGAGAGGGTGAACCAGATTTTAGAGGATATGTTGAGAGCCTGTGTGTTAGATTTTTTGGGTAGTTGGGACCAGTATCTGTATTTGATGGAGTTTGCTTTCAATAACAGTTACCAGGCGACGATTCAGATGGCTCCGTTTGAGGCCTTGTATGGTAAGCGATGCAAATCTCCAGTGTTCTTGAAAGAGGTTGGTGACAGACAGGTTTTGGGTCCCGAGTTGTTACAGATGACTAACGACGCAGTTCAGAAAATTAGCGTTCGTATGTTGACAGTGCAGAGTAGACAAAAAAACTATGCCAATGTTCGGCGCAGAGACTTAAAGTTTGAGGTGGGTCAGCATGTGTTTCTTAAAGTGTCACCGATAAGTGGAGTTTTGAGGTTTGGTAAGCGTGGAAAGTTGAGTCCTAGATTTGTGGGCCTTTTTTATCCTTAAGCCGATGGGTCCGGTTGCTTACCGTTTGGCTTTACCCCCGTCTTTAGCAGCAGTGCATAATGTTTTCCACATGTCGATGTTACGTCAGTACATGGCAGACCCGTCTCACATCATTGATTCTGAGCCATTAGAGCTGAATAAAGATTTGAGCTTCGGAGAGAAGCCTGTGCGGATTCTAGCCCGAGAGTTCAAGACTTTTCGTAACTGGAAGATCAGTTTGATTAAGGTACAGGGGAGATGTAAAAAAGTAGAAGAAGCAACATGGGAGTTGGAAGATGAGATGAGGACGTATTATCCAGAGTTGTTTCAGTCTTGGGGACTTTCGAGGATGAAAGTCATAAACGGAGAGAATATTGTAACGACCCAGGTTTTCATCCCGGTTCCCCAAGTATGTTTCCTAGTTAATTTGGTTGTTTCATTGGGTCGTTAAGGCAGTTTTGGACTTTAGGGGCATTTTGGTCATTTTACCCCTAGCGCTGGTTTAGTAATTTAATTGAGCTCCAAGGTTGTTCTTACATTTTTCTTAGATCAGGGCTGTTTTTGTGACTTGCAAGGCATCGGGGGTTGGTTTTGCAATTTTTTTAAAGAGGGAAGTTTGTTTTGGTTTAAAAGGAATTAAAAAGGGAGTTTAATTTAAAGTTAAATAAAAGAATTAAAGGAAAAAGGGTTTTTTGGATCTTGATCGATCAAAACTGGAGAAAAACAAGTTGTCTCCTTCCTTCCCATCGATTTTCTCTTGCCCTCTTCTCCTTGTCGCCTTTGATCACCCCCGAGCCCTAGACGATCGCCATTCACCTTTTGCGCAGCCCCTTGCCGAGCTCTAGCCGTACCGAGCCACGCTTGCATCACCAAGCCTCGCACGAGTAGCCCGTCGTACGCAGCCCTGCTAGGATCGCATAGCCTCGATCGCCAGCCCCACGCCCGCTCGTTTTCGTCATACCGAACGCCTAACAGCCGATCGTCAGCCATTCTTCGCTGTCGATCGCATAGATGCAGTCTTCGATCCACCTGCTCACGCACGCGATCGCTGTGTCGCCACATCATTGAGCCAACCCACCGCATGTATCGTCCTGCCCTTGCGATTGCCCAACCTCGCGATTGCCCCAGCCTCGCGATCGCTCTCGCTAGCACAGCCAGCCCGCTTGCCCATCACACCAGCTGTATGGGTTCGGTGGCTCTCCCTTCTCGCTGCCAGTCACAGGCACGCAGTAGCTGTTGCGTCCTCGTCGTGCTTTCCTTTCACTGCGACACGCCGCACAGCCCCAGCCGCACAGCCTTGCTGCCGCTCCCTTTCGTGGCCCGCAGCTTACCGAGGCCTTGACCTACCTTCAGTCTTAGGTATTTGCTGTTTCCCGAGCCTTGTGCATTGTATTGCCTAGTTTATTCTAGCTGTTTGGTTATTAATTATTTGTTCGCCATTAATATGTCTAGGTTGAATATTTTTGTTGGTTCTGCAGCTCAAGGAGCATAGCTATTATTTGTCTGTTTTTGTTTATTCAGGTAAGGATTCTTTTTCGGGGTTGTATGGACCCTGCGCTTGCCACTGATTGCATCTTGGTTGTCTGTTATAGTTTTACTGAACATATTAGTGGATAGGTTCTTGATTGTGTGTTACTATTTCCCAAGCATGTTAGTGCATAGATTCTTGAAAGTTTATTGTTATATGAGCATGTGCTAGTGGATATGATTGCTGTGACTTGTTTGATAGGACCTGGCATGTAGAATGTTGTACCCTGGATTGCACTATCTGATTGTAGTAGCTGTTATGTACTTATGACTATTTGTATTCTGAATGTTTATTGTGCAATGTGGCTGTTAGCTTTAGGGTGCTTTCTTCTTAGCTAGATCCTTTTAGGTTGTTAGATGGCTGAGAGTGGACCAACGTATGTGTCCCCACCGGTCGGGTTTATGAGGACAGATTCCTCCCCACGGAAGCCGGGCGTGGAATAGCTACCATTCCGACAGAAGCCTAGTCTGTGGCCTGCTGAGCTAGGTCCTTTCCTTGGTGGAAGCCTACCTTAGGACGACCTTAGCTTTAGGCGGTGGTGTGTACAGGTTGCCACAGTATGGTGCAGAGGGCCTCCTACCTGTTGTAGATCAGTGAACACCTTTCCAAATCGGAGGCATGTGTACCTGGACTGGCATAGTTTGTGTAGGCCTACATTTATCCAGTTTGCAGCAGCATACGTTGTGCGCGCATGTACATTAGAGGCCGAGAGGAGAGCTCCCTCGGGCTAGTGTATCAGTACACCCTTTCGTTCAGTTTATAGCCAGACACTTGGGTACTCTCCTAAGTGTCCTGGAGTTAGAGACTCTCGAGATGCTGGAGTTATGTTGATAGATAATTCTGAGATCTGCAGTGGATCCCTTAGCCGAGAGTTAGAGACTCTCGAGGTTTGAGATTATTATTGCTGGACATGTTATGAGGTTGCCTACTTGTTTGTTTGGCATGGTTGCATGCTAAGATGCTAGATGATGTGACTTATGTACAGTACCCCAGCTGGGAATTCTTACTGTGTGCCTTTGTACTCACCCTTATTTATGTGGTTTTTCCACCAGATAACTTGGGACAGCACCGGGACGGCTAGAGGAGGAGCTGATGGATCATGGGAGTTCGCTGTCTAGTCTTTGCATTTTATTATTTTGTTCAGCAAGTAGTCAAGAACTGAGTTCCGTTTTCTTTTACATTTATGTTTTGAACATGTTTTAATAAATCTCTGGCCAGAGGCTTATAGTTTTGGACTATCGTTTAGAATGAGGAACTATTTCTGGATTGAACTTGCAGGTTTTAGCTATGGATTTATTTTGAACTATTTTGAACTTGCATGCTGAGTAAGAACTATTTTAGGACTGTTTTAGAGGCGAGTTCTTACAGTTGGTATCAGAGCTCAGAGTCATAGATTCTGTAGACTGACCTACTGAGTTAGGTTGTAGTCCCCATGATCATCAGCACTCCAACAGCCGTCAGGTATGTCAAAAGTTAATTGTTTAAGGGTTTTGTTTACAGTAGTTGCATCTAGTATACACGTCTTAACCTGTTGATTGGTAGTGTTGGTCCGAGCATGGACTAACTCAGTGTTGTTTGCGTGTAGATCGTGAGAGATGTCGATTACTTGTAGTGGAGCTGGAACGTCAGGCACTACTAACCGAGGAGTTGGAGCCGAGCCAACAATTGAGGATAGCCTTGTTCTGATTGGATAAACCATTGTAAAAAATTTCCATTTGGAAGGTATATGACAAACCATGGTATGGATACTTCGCTATAAGCTCATTTTGTCTAAAGCTAGTAATTTCATGTCTAGATTTCATACTTCATAAAGTAGAGTAATATTTTGCCAAAAAACTTTCAGCAACTTGTTCCCAAGTGTACTCACGCAGTAGCGTGTTTACCTAGTATCTGGCCTTATCTTTAATGAATAAGAGAACAGAAAAAGTCGGTTGTCTTCTAGAGGAACACCAACTTCTTGGTTATCATCACCAATACCTAAGAAGGTCTACAGATGTTGATGCGGATCATCTTAAGGTAAACCACAAAAAGCATCGCTAACTCGCATGTTATACATGTAATTAGTAAGAATGGGACGCCTACTTGCACCATTTGGTCTAACCATACCTGGATACGCCACATGATGCAGCAATCCTGCTTGAGTCATCATGGCTTTGTCTCTTTCATCCACAGCCTGGACTGGGGGTGGATTAAGGTTTTCACCTGCTCCTGCTACAGCTTCTACACCTGTAGCCACTAGTGGATCAATCACTCCAGGGTGATGTGGCGCATTTGGGTCCATCCTCTCTTGTTCTCTCCTTCTCTGCTCTCGTCTTCTCCAATGGAGAGTTTGCTCAGTTTTGGGATCAATTGACAGAGTTGTGCTCATGCACAGATCACACTAAAATGTTTGAAACAAGTGATTTTTATTTTTTTTTAATAAAATTTTTCTAAACAATAAAAAACACTTAATAAATTTACATAGTTATCAGCAACGGCGCCAAAAACTTGACTGGGTATATGCAGAACACTAGGTTGTTTTGTGTGAATTTGAGTTCACACTCGTGCAAGTATACGCGGTTTGCAGCAAGTAATAAGTAAATTATCAATCTGCACAGGGACTATGACTTTTCAAGGATGATGTTTAGAAAATAAAAGAACTGAAAGTAACGAATGGGTTTGGGTGTGATTGGTTTGTGGTTGCATAAAGTAAATGAAATAAAATTGTTATGTAAATAAGCGAGTTGAGAAAACAAGGCATGGTTAGGGTACTCATGGAATGCGTTCACAGTATTAGAAGGAAATATGCGGTAACAAAAAATTATCATACTTCACCTAACAAATGTCTGCTTCCGTATACGTTCGCATTGCGTCCAAATTCCGTTGCAACTTAATGTAATGATAATTGGCGAAACGTATGCAGTAGTTACGTGTTTCTTCCTAAACTTTGATTTAAAGTACAAAAGACTTAATACTAACCTATTGAACATGCAAACTAGCCTTAGGTCATTTCCTCTTCCGATTTACAACCTATTAGCACGTGTGGATGGTCGGTCAACATTTACTATTATGTTAGATACCTAGTTAACATGCTCTGGTTATTTCCTCCCTAGATCTATCTAACACATATGTAAGCTATTCCATTTTTCACTAACTTAGTCTGATTGAATTTAGTTCATAGCACAAAAAAGAAACACAGATAACAACATGGAAAATGACATGCTAAAAAATAGTATTACTTAAGTGCAACAATGAGTTTGTAAAAACAAAAATAAAATAAAACAGAGTGGTGGTGATCTTTTTTTTTTTTCTTTACGCCCCCCCTCCCCTCCTTTTTAAATTGTTGTAATGGTTCTTTCTTATCATCTCCTTCTGAGTCTTCTCGAATCTTCTTGGTTTGGATTGGCAGCCAAATTAGTGCAATAGAATCTTACTGATTGATAGTTATCAATCTCGTTGTGTGATTTAAGGTATAAATCTCGTGATTTTCGTAATTTGTCTCATAGGTGTGTGGTTAGTCAACAATTGCTCTTCACTTGATTCTTTCTTTATTTGCTTGTGTGTGACTTGGCGTCTTAATAGAACTGGTACTGTCGCAAGATTTAGCTCTACATGGTTCTTTTCTGACCGCATGGTCTGATCGAGTTCTCTACTTCAGATTGATTCTTGTCATTTTGCATCGCTTGATCCAGCTCTCTCCTGTATCACAATTCCTATAAAACTATTGATTAGCATAAGCCATTCCCAAAATACGCATTTAAAGTACAATTTCAGCGTTTTAGCATTATAATGCATATTTCTCCAATTATCCCCCTAATGCATATGCCTTGCCTTTTTCACCTTTTATTCTTTATTTTCACCTTTTTCGCATTAGATTTTTCTATAATAATACCAAACAATGACTCTAAAACATCATAAATACTGGCTCCATTTGAGAGTCATCACCAACCTTTATCCTTAGGATTTTAGGAGAATGGACAAGCCAAAATGCGGACCAAGTTGATAATACACTAATTCCTGATAAGAATAAAAAATGAGTTAGCCTACAAGGTTAAAACTGAAACCTTTAAACATGGGATTCAAACCTTAGAGTAAATTAAGTTTGGGAGAACTAAGCCTCACCTTTATTGATGACAATGAAGATTTTATGTTTGGAGGTGAAGGTAAGCCCGATGCTTAGGTTAGAGAAAAATAGCCTGTAAAGGTTATAAAAAAAAAAAAAAAAGAAGAAAAAGAAAACAAATATATATATTTAGAAAAATAAAGATCAAAGCATTCTAGATAAGATAAAAAGCACAAAAGAGCGAATAGCCGTAGGACCTCATAGTATTCCTCTGTTTACTAAAAGCAAAAAGCTTAAGCTATTCCACTATGGAATTGCAAACATGAGTGCAACCCGAGTATGAATTCGATAAAAGCAAAAGCATAAATCCTTGAGGGATTTTAGAGCCTAAATACATATGCTGAGGACAGAATATTTTGGGCAAACTTAGGATGATAGAGGGTTTGAGTGAAGTAGTTTGAGACGTAGGCATTAATCTATAGGAGGTCCCAGTTTTTAGTCTAGCAGAGAAGAGCATGTTATCAATAAAGAAGGTGTTTTAACAAGTCTAGGACTTTAAAATCTATAGGGTAGAAGTTGATGTGTTTAGCTAGTGACGAAATTTTGCTTAATTGGACAGCGATATAGAGAACATGGTTGAGAGCATTTACTTAAAAGTATTTATATAAAAATTTCCATGCAGGTTAATATATGGAGCATTACTCGGGACGATCAATGATTCAAGTTTTGGGTTTTGATAGCTCTAAAATATAGAGTTATTTAGGCTAATATCTAAATATATTCTAAAGTTATTTGTGCATTAATCAAATGAATTTTAGAGTTAGAATAATACTAAGATGAGAAATTTATATAAATAAGATGCATGTATGATTTAGGAGCTTGAATATAAAAGCTAAAGTTTTTAGAATAAATTATGGATTGCAAAAGCTTTTATTAATTAAAAGCTAAAAGATCATGTGCTTCTCTAATTTATTGCGATATCTATAGGAGTTGGGAACATCATTAGCTTCGTATCTAGAGGAACGAAAGGCGGAATGTGATGATGGACGCGTTGGAAAGCCACAGAATCACAAGATCTTTTAATTGCAAGACTCAAGGGATTTAATGCAAAAAATAAGTATTGAGATATGCCTTGAACGACTAAATGCTTTGAGATTAGTTAGTCAGGGGTCTGACTGCCCGATCATAAGCATATGCCGTTAATATATGGAGCATTACGCAATCGTTTAGCACATCCCATTTTTGCACTCTATAGTGTAAGCGCATCCCGTTTCTGTTGCACGTTCCGCATGTGTCTACGTATCACATTCAGTTGCACAACTATCATTTTTGTTTATGCATTCTGTAATAGGGTTTAATGAGAGTGCATATACAAACTCGAATTAAACCCTAGCCGATCATGATATTGTATTCTGACTCTACTCCCCCCCTACACGTGGACTAGCTAACATAATGATAATGACCACGTTAATTTTGCTGTGTTCTTCTTCTCTTTACATTTTCTATATCTTCAAATTGGTTGTTGATTACCATTTACATAATAATAAGTGAGAAGATAAAAGATAAAATCGCGAGAATCAGGGAATATGCTGTCAAAAATATAATGCTGATAAAAGATATTCCCGAATCTAAATTCGATTTGGAATAAAAGATATTTTCCAAATCCTATTTCATATCTGATTCCTTGCCTTCCAACTATTCAATTCCTTGGTCCCCAAGCATCTCAAAGCCTATAAATATGAGAAGAACAAAGAAAGAAAATGTGCATGTTTTCGGAGTTCTTCTCCCACACTTGGGATTAGGGTTTTTGAAACAAAGTTTGTGTTCCTAGTGACGAGGAATCTTGTTCTTCAGCAGCTGCCATTTACTACTTTCCTTTATCGCTTTCCAGTTTATCTTTTCTTTGTTTATTTTATGTTTTCTTTATTGTTAGTACAATTGTTTCACCTTTGTACTATTTATGCATTTGAATTAATTCAATTTTCTTTTGCAATATCTTTCAATAAATTTTCATTTATTGTTTCCTTTAATTTCATGTCTAGCTAAGCATCTTAGGCGAAGGTTAAGAGGACGGGGTTGTAGAAAGCATGTACTAGGGTGAAAGGGAGTTGATAAATGATGCATGTTGAATTAGAATCTTAAATTATAGTAAATATCGACCGATCATCTACATGAACTTGTAAGCTAATAATTTGGAAGAACAGGTAACTTCAATTTAATTCGCATGTTCAGTAGGTTAGTGTAAGTCTTTACACATTTAAGAAGAGTTTAGGGGTAAACATTCACTATTGTATGCGATGCACTGTTTAGAAAGCTACGTCGATTCACAGCGGGAGTTGGAGTCAGCATGAACGAATGTGAGAGAAAAAATTTAGCTAGGTGAATTATGGCATTTACTACTTATCTCTATTTACCTAGGAATTGCTAAACGCTTTCCACAAACTTAACTTGAGCCTTACTTATTTTACTTTCGCATTTAGTATTAAAACTAACAAAACCTCAACCTTATAGTCTTTTTACTTTTCTTGCACGACTCTTAGATTAATTGACTAATTATAGACATCAATCCATTTGGAGAACGATAAATAAATAATTATCACTTGTTGAACTTTCGACCGCGTATACTTACGTGAATGCAATTCTAAGCTAGAATTTAGCATCTTACTCTTACACATTTATCTTAATTATATTCCACCAAATTATAACATCACTGATCAACACTTACCATTAAATTAATCCCTAACTTAACACGCTTTAGATATATCCTTCCTATTTTCCCTTTTTACATTCGTAAGCCATCCCATTTTTCCCTAGCGTCATCTTAAAAGAATTAGTTCATGATGCAAACAAAGAACACAACAAACTACATAGAAGATAACATGTTGAACATCGTATTAATCAATTGTAAAATGAGTCTTGAAAAAAATAACCCAAGATTTAAACTACAAAACTAAGTAACATTAATGCTATTGATGTGGTTGACTGTTCAGAATTATCCTCACTCCACTCAAGATACACTTCAACAACTTATACAAATCTATTATTAATGCTTGAGTGTATATGTGCAAGTGTACACAGTCAATTTTCTAGCAAGTTTTAATCTGTTAAAGGTCCTTTTCCTAAGGGATTTGATGTAATTTCACTTTGCTCACAGTTATGAGAGTCAATCGTGACGAAAAGGTTGTTTGTGATGGTATTGAATATAAAAACATGCAATCTCTACAACAATCAATTAAATCAATCACTATAGCAACAGAATTAGAATTTGCAATTATAAATTAAAATATAATGCAAACATTGTAATGCTCAAATGAATTAATCAATTAACAAGCATCAGAAGGAATTAGGAATTTACAAAGTAAACTACTATAGCATTAAAACTAAACGATAAGAAGTGAATTCTTGCTTTACTTACACTCTGCCTCTCTCGAGTTACAACATTCAAATTCATACAAGTCAACAGCATTAGTAAAATCGTTGTCTCTAACAGATCTTCAATTGCTAGTGAAAATCTAGCAAACCTAATGAGTTCAAATACTAGCTCTTTCTGCCACGTTCCTCTCAGAATCTAAACAAAACAAGATCGAATGGCTTATCAGATGATCCAATCCTAGAATTAAAATAGCAATTAATCATAATTCATCATCTTCCTGCTATATGCTAATGCAATCTAACTCCTACTTTCCTAACTCTTCTGATTACAAATTTAGCTACTCATGTTCATCATAAAGACTTCAGCAAGGTTAAAAACAGAGTAAATATTCATTAAGTCAAACTCGCACTAGAAATGCTCGATCAAGAAGTAACAATCAAATAGAAACAAGTTCAACATTACAAAAATTCAAATAGCAAAGGAGAAGAAGAAGAAGCCTGATGTGAATCGACAAACAACGAGTCTGCAACAGCCTTCAAATCTGGTGCTCTGCTCTCCAAATTCTACTCCGTTCAACGCTAACTCTAAAAAATTGATGATACAAACTGGGACGATCTGAGCTACGATCTATAACTAGCTATGAACTAAAATTTCTTCTACAACGATGAATTATAACTAAAAACTCTCTCTAAGCCTAATTAAAAAAAACTAGAAATATATGAAAACTGACAACAGAAGCTTCTCATCTAGAATTACGCTCCAACTTTTATACTCTATAAATTTGTTCAATATTTAAATCTTCTTGCTTAATCCATCAACGGCTGGGATTAAATGCATCCGCATAGAAATTAATGCCTATGCTAGATCGACGCAGCAAGTGATAAAATTTCAAGATGGCTAGGGTTTGACTTGAGAGACAGATCTTCCTTTGATTGGACCGTCAATCACATTTTTTACGATTAAGGAAAAGAATCCCGAGAATATTACAGTCTTTTTAACCGGCGATCTATTTATTAGTTGGCTTCCACTCCGTTTTTTATTCTTTCCATTCTTTCAGGTTTGCCTCTTTGTCGCTATGCTTTTCAACATTCGTAGCTCATCTTGGCTCCTCGCAATTGATATTCATCTTCCGCATTGCTCCATTACTCTTGCAAAAATTATTCATTAGTATGCGGCTATCCTTTATTATGTATTTCCAATAAAAACTACTTCTTTTTCACAATATAATTCTTATTCTTCGCTAATTCCCCTAATGCATAGGCATTAGTTATTTACACCCTTTTACTTATTATTTTTATCTTCTTTTACATTAAAATCTAGAAATAAAGTAATAAAATGATTATAAAATGTGCTAAATATTATAACTCTGTTTGAGAGTTATCAATTATGACTGATACACTAGGTTAAAACAAGATCTCTTGTGTAGTTGAAGAAGAGTTAGGAATAGCCTTTTTACTAATGCATGCAACATCCTATTTTTGGTATGGTGATTCACAGTGGAGTCACGCCTAATTCAAGAAATTAATGAGTATGAAGTTAATTCACATTTTAGAAAAATCAACCCAACAAACCACATTAAAACTAATTCTAGACATCAATCCCTATGGAGAACGATGTTTAATATTTGTCACTTGTTGCATCTTTGACTGCGTATACTTGCGTGAAACGCAATTCCAAAGCGTAGGACTTAACAATAATGTCTTACACTTATAGTTATCGTTAAAATAATTATACCCCACCGAATTATCGCATCACCCCTCTACATGCTAGAAGCAAAGACGACTCACTACTTTTAATTTCTTGCTCAACATAGTTGACATTTTATTCAACTCTATTTCGACATTCCCAAAAATAATGACCAAATTCATGACAATTGTAATACTCCACTTGACTTTTTTCATACTTTCTGCCATTATTATTTGATCTTCCACCATATGCCCTTGAGTAATTTTATCTTCCACGACCTCTTGATGAACTAGTACTTAAAGTGCACTCATCAAAATTTCATTGATTGAAATTTTCTCTACCTCATCCTCTAAAGTAGACACGCCAACGATTGTGACCACGTCCTCCTCGATTACTTTTTTCTTGATCATATTCTTTTTCTTTCAACTAAAACTTTGATTGAAAAAGTTGCTCAGCTATTTATTTGTTCTTCTTGAAAAGCTTCTTTTCATGGGCTTGTAATGTACCCACAAGTTGATCAATCGACATCATACTCAAATCTTTTGATTCATCTATCGCTACAATGATAAAGTTGAATCTTTCTTCCAATGAGCAAAGTATCTTCTCAACTACTTGCTCATCATTTATTGTATCACCATATCTCTTCATTTCATTTACTACTGTTAGTAATCTTGAAGTATAATATGAAATTAATTCTGGTTCCTTCATGTGTAGTGATTCATAATCACCTCTCAATTTTTGAAGGTGAACCTTGTTAGCATGATCTACTCCTTTATAAGTATTTTCTAAAATTTTCCATGCTTACGTTGCAGTAATTGCTCCATAAATCTTCTTAAAATTTGTATCATCAATTGCTTGATGAATAATGGTGAGCACCTTTTGATCTTTCTTTCTTGTATTTTTCAAAGTTTCTCTTTGAGCTTGATTTAGGGTCAGGTCATTTTTAGGTTCGTCATAGCCTCTATCAGCAATTTCTCAAGCATCTTCTGAACCAAGTAGTATTTTCATTCGAATACACGAACTACTATAATTTTCCTTTGTCAATCGAGGCACTTGGAAAGAAACCATATTGTTGTTTTCCATTTGCAAAAAATAATTCTCTTCTTTCAAACTCAAGCTTTGATACCACTTTGCACGAAGCATGTGATAAACACTCGTAAAACAAAGAATCAAACAAGCAATATTTGACAAGAATATTTCACTTGAAGTTACAAACTTGGTTCACACTTTTCTCTCAAGCTCTTCACTTTATTTTATGCTTGTCTTTGATATTTCAACTCATATAAAACATTCTATTTATAGGATAACATGGAAAGGTCTAGATTTGTATCTCTCATCTAGATCTAACTCTCATTTCTACTTTTAACTTGCTTTACTTTATTACATGCATAACTCCCATTCTAACACATCTTAAACAATAAAATGAAATTGTAAAACTTACTTTTATTTAATTTCTTAACTCATGAAATTGAATTTGCAAAACTTAAAACATGTTTAACTTTCAACATATCGGAGACGCTGAACATGAAGTTGCTGAAGAAAACTATACAATGGGACAAATCTCTTGCAAGAAATGATTGCAATGTCCGTTTTCAAAAAAGATTACAATTGTTTTATTGTCATTTATCTTGTTTATTTTAGGCTTCAAATGATGAAATTGCAAAGTCTGATTGTGATATACAAGACTTATCAATAAGTCCATTGTTGAATCGTGCACATTTAGAAAACTTTTTCCATCTTAGACCGTTCACAAAATTTCTTAGGTAATTTAAATTACTTTTTGGATGAAAGTAATGTTGTTGGGGTATTAGGTGGTTTTTATCTCTAAAATAATTGGTTATTTCTGGGGTATAAGAGATCATTTCATATCCTTCGAAGAAATGAAAGTTCTCTTGCAATTGTTCTTAAAAAATTCCAAGATGGGAGTCTCTGTTTGGTTAACTTGAATTTTGGAAAGCTATAAACTTTTTTTTTTCGAAAAAAAAAACTTTCATTCATATGGATAAATATGTAAGAAACATACCTAAAACTTACAAGAAAGCTGGTCATTTGAGGGCTATGGAAGCTGTAGAATAAGATGCTAAAAAAACTATTTTTGTAATTGTGTTGTGCGTCATTTAGTATTCTACTTGCATAGTAGATTGGATGAATTAGCTTATCACCTTTCTGCCCTAGCATTGCACCTACTACGTAGTCACTGGCATCACACATAAGATTAAAGGATTTACTTCAAGCAGGTGTAGATAATATTGGCGTAGTAATCAATGTTTTCTTAAAAGTTGCGAATACAGTCTCACACGCATTATTAAATTTAAACTCTTTATTTTGCTCTAACAATTAACACAAAGGCTTGGATATCTTCGAGAAGTCTTTAATGAATCTCCTATAAAAACCTGCAAGCCCTAGAAAGCTTTTTATTTCCTTAACTAAACTAGGGTGCTCCAATTTCTCAATGACTTCTACTTTTGCCTCATCAACTCCATTCCTTTCTTGGAGATCTTATGGCCAAGTAATATTCCTTCTATTACCATGAAGTGGCATTTTTTCCAGTTTAATACGAGGTTAGTCTCTTCACATCGCTTTAGCACTCTACACAAGCTATCTAAACAAGCGTCGAAAGGTTGTCCAAATACCATGAAATCATCCATAAAAACATCCATGCTCTGTTCCATCATATCAGAAAAAATCGTGAGCATGCAACGTTGAAACATTGCTAGAGCATTGCATAACCTAAATGGCATTTTTCTAAAGGCAAATATCCCATATGAACAAGTGAAGGTCGTCTTTTCTTGGTCTGTTGGGACAATCGTAATCTGATGGTATCCTGAATAACCATCAAGGAAATAATAGTATTCCTGTCCAGCAATTTGATCCAACATTTGATCGATATACGGTAGCAGAAAGTGATCCTTCCTTGTTGCCTTATTTAACATCCTATAATCCATACATATCCTCTAGCCAGTCACAATTCTAGTAGGTATCAACTCATTCTTCTCATTAGTAATCAAAGTCATACCCCCTTTTTTGGGCACGCATTGAACTACACTAACCCATTTGCTATCTACGATAAGGTATATTACTCTCATATCCAGCAATTTGATTATTTCCTTTTTAACAATTTCATTCGTTGCTGGATTTAACCTCATTTGATGCTCAATGGATAAACAAATTTCATCTTCTAAGTTGATATTGTGCATACAAAAAGACGAATTGATGTCCTTAAGATCTGCCAAGGTCCATCCGATTGCCTTATTCTATTGCTTCAACATACGACCTAATAATTCCTTTTTTTCTAGATCAAGTTGTGACGAAATAATAATCAGTAGTTTCACTTGTTCTCCCAAATATGCTTATTTTAAATGATTCGGTAGAGGCTCCAATTCTAACTCAGGTGGCTATTCAACTCAAGGCTTTGTCGGTGGTGCTTTTCTCTCCTCGAGATTAAGTGAGTCAAATCGCATACTTTCAAGAATCTCACTAACCTCCAGTTCATCGTCAAACAATTCATTTTTTAACAATTCTATTTGCTCATCTTCTAATTGATTATGCTCTAACATTTCTTCTTCACGCACTTGTTCAATTACTATATCTAACACGCAAATCACTGAATATTACTCTAACTCTGCTGGATATCTCATTGAGTTATAGATGTTGAATTGAATTTGCTGATCGTTCATCTGCAAAGTTATTGTTCCTTCATGAACATTGACTATTATTCTTCCTATTTTAAGAAATGGTCTACCTAATATGATTGGTACTTCAGTGTCAGCTTCATAGTCTAGAATAATGAATTCGGGTGGGAAAATAAATTTATCCACTTGCACAAGAAAATCTTCAATTTTCCATTTTGGCTTCATCATTGATTTATCTGCTAATTGTATTCTCACTATCGTGGGCTGTGCTTCTTTTATGCCAAAGAGCTGGTAAATCCATAGCGACATTAGATTAATGCTTGCCCCTAAATCGCACAGTGCTTTACCCAATTGCTGACCTTTAATAGATACTAGAATTTTGAATGCTCCTGGGTCTTGTTGTTTAGTTAGAATGTTCTTTTAACAATTACACTACACTCTGCATTCAATGATACTATATTTAGTTCTTCAAATGTACTTTTCTCAAGCAAAGCCTCTTTCAGAAACTTCATATAGTTTCACATTTGCTTAAGCGCATCCATCAGTGGAACATTAATCTGAATTTCACCGAGGATATCAACAAAATTCTCATGTTGCTTCAAATCTTGTTTCCTCTTTTTGAGCCTTTGAGGAAATGGCGGCAGTGGTGGTGTAAATTCCACTACCTCACTTCTTTTCCTTTTTTCATTAATCTTGCTCGTCTCTGCTATAACTTCCTTCTAGACTAACTGCTCAACTACTAAAATCTCATCTACTTTAACTTTTGTTTTCATCTGAAACTGCTTCTTCAGAATAATCTAGCGTTTCCTCTTTATCTTTATTTTCATTGACTGTTTTCTGCTGCTGACTAATATCTTTAGTTGCTTCAACAATACATCTTTCCATTGTCTCAATAAGCTTAACTTGCTTTTTCCCTTCTCTTCTTATTACTTCTATATCTCTTGACAGCTTTCCCATAGGCCTCTGCTTCAGATCATAAGATAATTGTCCCATTTAGACCTCTAAGTTCATCATAGCTGATTGTTGCCCTTGTGTAGTCGCTTCGGTTTTATTCATAAACTCTTTCATTCAACTTTCAAATGATGTGCCCGGTATCTGTTGTGGCACTCCACCTCCTGGAAACTGATTATTCTTATATGCGTTGAATCCATGATTATATTGGTCAGGTGGTGCATTGAATTCTGAAGGATTCCCTATTGGTCTTTACTGGTTATATACTTGAGCACTAGGAATTGCTGCATTCCCCTGATTACTCCATGAAAAATTTTGATGATTCCTCTACCCTTGATTATAAGTATTCGAGTATGGGTTATTGATAACTCTCAAATAGAGCACATTTTAGGCTATTCTATTCTGCATTATTCTAAGGTTCAAGGCAAATAATTGGGCTTTAATATGTAAATTGTGAGTAAAAACTATCAGAAGTCACATGCATTCATAAATTAACATCAGAAGCACAATTTCACAGTTTTAGCATAAATATTAAATAAACTTTGCTAAATTAATGCGCAGTGCAAGAAATGTGAAGCTTAAGCACGAAAAAGATAATTTAGTGCGAACGGTGACAAGCAGCTTGAGGAAGCGCTAAACCAAAATTCAAACACGTTCGAATAATCTCGCCAACAAGGAAACAAATGAAAAATCAATCAAGCAATTAAGTTGGCGTTAATTAAATAAATCCTTATGGAAATCAAGAGATCCTGCATTAATGAAGATTTTACAGCTCACCTAAGCTTGCTGACTAAGTAATTCATCTCTATAAATAGCAAGAGGGAAGCCGAAGTTTGGTGAGCTGGTCAGTTGGCCGAAAGCCAATCTTACAGAGAAGCAGTCGGTGGTGCTCATGGAAGCCGATGACAAGGGGACTACACACTTCACAACCGCACCAATTCCAACTTTTTATTATTTTTCTTAGAAGTAGTCTATAGTTGTGAACATTTAGGGGATGTTTGGGCCACCAAGAATTAGAGGGAGAATAGGAATGGGGATGAATCCCCGTGTTTGGGCCACCGAGAATCATTCTCCCTATAATCACATTTTCCGAAATCACTTTTTTCATTCTTCTCCTAATTACTTTTTATTCTCTCTCCAACATCTTTTTATACATCACATCACTATTTTTCACTCACATCATTTTCATTATTTTATTTTTCCTATAATAATTACCTTCACCCCAAACACAAATAATCATTCTCCCCATAATCATTCTCTTCATTCTCATTCTCCACTTAATCATTGCCATTCTCCTTGCCCCAAATGCACCCTTAGTAGTAGTAATAAAATTAGCTAATTTTAACTTTCTACTGGTGTTTATTGCTATGATGTGTTATAAGAGTGGTTAATGAGGATTTATTTGTAGAAGCATGTTAGGAATGCAGGTTATCATGTTTTACACTGCTGCGTTTTTAATTAATATGCATTCGCTGATTAGCTACCCACGCATGTACCCTGCGGTGAGTTCAGAAGAAGGAACTGCAAGATTATCCAGTATGCTACGTTAGGATTGAGTGAAAGTTTTTTCACAATTTGAAGTGTTAAGGATAACCTTACTAACGCTTGTGTCACCCTGAGTTAGGATGGAGATTGTAGAGGAAGCTGGATCTGCTATAAATTATTAAGCGCTGAAGTTACTTTTTAGATTAGGGAAGCATGAAACTTGATAACTAGTTCCGCATTGTTAGCATTTTTTTGCAATTGTTTTCTAAGCACTACTTATTGCATTCATATTTAATTCTACCTTGCATTTGCAGTGATATTTACTTACCGTCAGCATCAACCACAAAACCAACTTCAAAACCATTCTTATTTTATTTCACATAACTCTCAAGATTGAAATACTTGATCTAACCTCAATCTCTGTAGAGAACGATAAATATAAATACTTATCAGTTGCTGCGAGCTTGACTGCGTATACTTGCATATTAATGCGATTTGAAGGATAGAAATTAGTTTCACACTTAGAATTACTTATTAGATTAATTATACTGCACTGAAAAGTTTCAGCCAAGTTTTTGGCGCCGTTGCTGGGGATTGATTGTTCGAATTAGATTTTTATTTTGGGAGTAGTATGTATTGCTAAAAAGGTTGAACACTTGTATTTCAAGGGAATCGAGAATCAAGAGAGTACAACAACCAGGGAAAGAAGTCTCAATCACATTACCACAAGCATGAAGGTCAAAGATGGCATTCTATCACTTTGCAAATCAGCAATGGAACAACACTGTAAACACACAACAAACCCATTTTTTCAGCAACAAGGCTATGCGGATGAGACATACACAACAAACTTCTACTCAGCGTATCCTAACTTTGAACAGCAATCGCAATTTGGGGGAAGTCATAGTGGTATATTCTAGCATCTATCAGGTCCATTAGAAGATCTCAGCAACATGAGCCATACATGGGAAGCTAGGAGTCATGAACCTAGAGGACTAATGTACAATCATGGCAGTCTTCTGCTGGCACAACCATTGAAGAAGAAGAACAACTACGACGGAAGAAATGGATAAGGGACAATGGTATAATACTAGAACCTCAACTACCCAAACATGAGCAAAAATGTTCTATGGAGGCAAACACGGAGAAAAACGCATCCTACAATATCAATAAAGAAGAAACATATCTGAGGGCCGATGTACTTAATGCAGCATCAGCCATGGAATTTTTCGATGAGATTGAACTTGAACTCTCATGGGAAGATTTCCCGCTGGCCATGATCAAACAAGAACAAAAGGCCAAAGCTCTAAGGCGCGCAGAAGAAATAGAGAGGGAACAAAGGAAATGTTTTCAGCAGCAAGAGGAAGCTTGGCCAAGGGCACCGCCCTGGAAGCTGAGATTAAGGCAATTGAAGAAGACAAATTAAAAAAGATACGATATTAGCAGTAGGATGAGGCCTGGGAAAAGTTCACTACCCTGAAAGCTGAAGCCATGAAAGAAATTAAGGCGACAAAAGAAGACAGTTCCAAAGTTGACACTGGGTAAAATATTCAGTGATGAAAGCAAAGACGAGGATGAAAATCCTCAACTACTTAGCACAGTGAGAAATGAACCTACAGAGCCAACTATCAAAATTCTGCATCAAACCAACAGGGGAGATGCAGAGTCAACTAATAAGTAGGAGAACAACATTAGCGCACTAACCCATGGGCTACTCGCAATGGTACCCATAGTTTTTACTCTATCAGAACAACATACACAGCAGGAATTGATTTTTCGACGAAGTAACACATGGACATTTCAACTGAGCTATAAACTGATACATTAGATCCTATCAATGCTGATAAGGGTAGGACAACGGCGCATAAGGTACAATATGAAGAAAGGCAGGAAAAGGCTATCAAAGATGGCATAGCTCCTAAGATATACAAATGGCCAAAGCAAGAACAAATACATTGGACAAAATTACCAAAATGTTCCACCTAGATCCTACTCAGCAGCATTCCTGGAATGCAAAAATCTGGCAATTTTTTTCTTTTAGGAAGATTTTCCTTTTAAGTTATTTCCTGATTTTTCTTTATTTACATAGTTTAGGAAAGGATTGGTACAATTTTAAAATATGTGTAGAAAATTTAGAAATTACCTTTTGTGATTATTCCATTTCTTATATATGGATTTTCAAAATCCTGTGAAAGCTTATATAAGTCTTGTGTAAGGAAGAATCGATCACCACATTTCAAACCTTTAGTATAAGCACTCACAAGCTCTCATCCGCACAATGACTTCCAATCACAAAGTTTGTAGCAAAACCATTAAGGTGAAGATGATTGATGAGCATAAAAGATTTCGAGATTCGACACCCCTAGGGCGTGGAATTAAAAAATTAACTACGCTTGATGAAGAACCAAAGTACGGAGAAAGTTCACACCGACGACAAACCAGAAGTGGAAGTTCTTTAGAAAAGCAAAAGGGAGGAGGAAGGATATGTCTCCTTATGTCATTGTAAACAGCGACGACGAAGAATCTTCCTTAGTAGTAGAATGCTTAGAATTGTCAGATAGACGAATGGAGGACTACCTTCAACCTAGAGCATACCACGGAATTGTAAGGATTGTCAAAACGAAACCTAAAGAAGATAGCGAAGAATCCATAGAAGAGGATCTGGAAGAAGATGAGCCATGCAAGGATGAAAATGATAACTCCCCTAAAGTGGCTGAAGTGTTAAATATTAAGGAACAACAGCACCCAAGGTTTTGCAATACTAGAGTTCAATCCATGAGAGCTGGTGTTGCCAAAAGTTCAGCAAAGTAAGTCTTGTGCTAACATCAGAGTGGTACGAGAAGGTGCAACCTTTGCATCCATTAACACAGATGACAAATTCATTGCACTAGGGAAACTGGGATTTAAGTGCGAAGCAGGACTAAAGGGAATATCAAAAGAAAATGTTAGAACAATTGGGCAATTAGGATGGAAATTGTACCTCACTCAGTGATGAACGCACGGAATGAGTGGGTGCGACAATTCTATGCGAATTAAAATGAGGAGAGGCTGCTATTCTCAAGGGTAGAAGGCCAGCTAATTGACTGTAGAGCAACTGCATTGTAACGGCCCAGTCTTTTTTCCGTTCCGGTTCCCCCAGGTATGTTCGTCTTTGTTTCGGTTGTTCGGTTGGGCCTTTAGGGCAGCTTGGACCTCTGGGGGCATTTTGGTAATTTTGCTTTCAGGGGTAGTCTCGTAATTTGCCAGGGTTTTGGGGTTATTCAGTTATTTGCTGAGTCGGGTTATCGCTTCGGTTTCAGGTTTCCAGGGTTGGTGTAGCTTTCTGGGAGGTTTGGAGCCTTGGTTGTGTTAAAGAGATTTTAAGGGTAAATGCTTGTTAAAAAGTGCATTCGCCGGGGCTCGAAGCCAGAACCTGGGAGGGAACACGTGTCGCGATCTCCTCCCTCCCTTCCCTTTTTGCTGAGGCCTATAAAAAGGTTGAGCCACTTTTCTTCTTCTCTTTTGCAAACCCCACGATTTCCCTTTCTTTCTCTCTTTCGCCGAGACACTTCGCTAAAGCCAAGCCAACCCTTCGCCGAAGCCTCACCGCCAAGCTCATCCAACCGCACGCAGTAGCGAAGCCTAGCATGCCTCAAAGATTGCCAGTTTTGCCCCTTCGCCCGAGCGAACCTCGCGCTTGCCTTGCTGAGCCGCAGCACCAGTTCGCACGCACGCCCCTTCGCCCCAGCTCACTGGCGCACGTCGCCCAGATGCTTCGTCAGCCGCACGTGAAATTCCCTTCGCGCCCCTTCGCCAGCTCGATTGCAAGCTCGCCCTAGCGCACATGCCAGATTGCACGCGAGCTCGTGCCAGTCCACACCTCAATCTGCCCAGCTTCGCCAGCGCCGTGTCCTCTCTCCGTGCTCGCGCCTGCAGCACTTCGCTGGTGCCAGCCATCTGCGCACTCACACCCACATGCCTTTCGCAGCTGCCCGCACCTGCAGCTTCGCTAGCCGCACACTGCCGCAAGCATTTTGGCCTTCGCCCGGGCGGAGCCGCACGCCTTCACCACGTCGTGCCTTCGCTGCACACCCTTTACCGTAGCTGCACGGGCAGCCTTCGCCAGAGCCAGTCTGTTGCCTGCCGAGTTCGCCTTCGCCAAGAGCGGTGCTGCCGAGCTGCCTAGTGATTGGTTTAGGGTATTTACTTCTCCCTAGCCTGGTGCATTTGGCTGCCTGTTTCCGTTTAGCTGCTAGATGTTAATTATCTTTTTGGGATTTATTTATTGCTAGGTTTGTTGGATCTGCAGCTCAAGTAGCATTTATATTTGTTATGTTTTCTGCGTATTTCCAGGTAAGGATTTGTTACTGGGGTTGTGTGGGCCCTGCGAAATACTCACTGATTTCTTTCTTGTGTGCTTGTTTTTACTGCTACTTGCATGATAGTGGATAGAAGTTTCCTTACTGATATGTTCTGCTGGCATGTTTGATTTCTGTTTCACATGTTAGTGCCATGCTAGGTTTTATTCTTCC
>JBBMKA010032551.1:0-57949 GCA_037833695.1 Sechiopsis laciniata
TATCAAAACTAAAATGAAATATTTAGAAGTTTATGGACTAATTAGAAACAAAGCTGATTTCAAAAAGAACAAAATTTATGAAACAAACCTCATGTATAATTAGCCAAATGATATTTTAACCAAAATTAAAATACTAATTTACTCTATTTTTCATTCAATTTAGTTTCATAACTTCAATTAATTTAGTTAAAGTTTTTCTAATCATAGTTTGTTCTTAACTTTGTTAAAATTAGGGGTATATAAAAAAAATTGATAATCCAAACAATTTGGACTAATGATTAAGTTGAATTGAGTTATTCTTTAATAATTTTTGTTAAGTTTGGTCTATTCTATATTTATGTTCCTTAAAATTTGTTATCTCAAACAAATTTCGAAAAAAAAATATTTAGAAAATGCAAACATAAACCATATTTCTTAGAATAACTAAAAATTGAGATTAATTTTAAGTTTTATACAAAATAATAGATTAATCAAATTTAAACATTTTAAAGTATAAAAGTAAAATGGAATGAAATTACAATATAAAAATTATATCTTTTTAAAAAATCAAAAAATATTTTAACTAAAAAAGTTAAAATATCCTGAGGTGATTTAGTGATAAAAAAAAAGGTAAAAATTCAATTTATAACATCCAGGTGCACCTATCTAGATAGTAATGAATATGAAAATAAGAATAATAAAAAAATGTTTGATATGTGTAAGGTGTATTCTATTTTAGTTTTTATATTTTTAAATTGTTTCATTTTTATTAATGTACTCTCGAAAGTTTAAAATTAATTTTAATCAATAACAATAATTTTAATATTATAAGGATTAGAGATGTCCACGGAGACAGCGGGTCTAGGGAATGTTTTTCTGTCCCCGCCACCAAAATTCATCCCGTCCCAGTAAAATTCACCGTTTTTTTTTTGTGAGGATTCTCGGCGAGAAATTAGTGGGGATAGCATTCCCCACGTGAAATTTTTTCGAGTTCAATTTCTTTTCATAATTTGTAATTTTTTCACTTTTTTTTATCCTGCCTATTCAAAATATTTTTTTATAAAGAGTTCCATAACTACGACCGATATGAACTCGTTTTTAAATTCTATCCGACCATAAAATTTAAATTCTAATTTATCATATGAATTTAAAGTTTAAATTTTTCTTTTTTAAATCATATGAAATAAATTCTAAAACTATATTACTAAACTTTAATTTACTTTCAATTATAGAAACTGGTATGGGGTAAATAGAAAGGAAAAAAGAATTGGAAATGGAAATGAGCATTTATAAATTTTACAAAAAAAAAAAAAAAAAAAAAAAAAACAATGAGAGTGGCACAAAATTGTCAGCAAATCAATACGGTAATCACATCATCATTTGCTTTTACTTCAACATTTCAAGTTTAACTATCTATATTTTTTAAATGAACTTATTGTGCTTTCAAAAAGAATTAGAGACTTATTGTATATATAAATACATATACTAATTTAATATTAAATTAAAATTAAAGCTATATATTATATTATAAATACATATATAGAGAGATATTAAAATTAAGTAAATAAATTCGGGGTGGGGCGGGGAAACAGAGACGGTAATTATATTTCTCCTCCTCGTCCCCGTTTAATCATGAGGAAAAAAATTAGCTATGCTCACTTCCCATTTTCCCAACTAAACGGGAATTTACCATCTCGTTTAGGGCGAGTCCACAGGACTGTTCTGGAAAAATAGACATCTCTAATAATGATGAACACAACGTGAATATATGACTTATTAAAGTAGCCAATAGATTTTATTTTTGGAAAAAAAATATTAATTTTAAAATGGAACAATTTGTGAGCCCATTTTATTTCCACCGCATCCGGGTGTCAAAGTTTGGTGTAATATGTATACACATGAAGTGTGGTTACAGTATTTCATCATCAAAACTCACTGTTCACTCGGACCAACCCTGTGGTTGGGTTTGCATTGCTGACCAGCTTATTACATCTGTTTTCCACTCTGCACGGCAACATTTACCATCAAATAAACAAAAACAAAAATGAAAACTTTGATTTGCTATACATGGCTCGTGTTTAAATTAAGATTTATTAGACACAAAATTAAAATTTAAAGTGTTATCTGACATTGTTTTAAGTTTACTAATTTATTGTTTTAAGTTGTTTTATACAAACCAGACGGTAGTGTAATGGTTTCATTGTTTGATGGAAATTTAATTCGACATCATAGTCTTAATTTCGAGAATCGATATTTGACTCTCATTTATTTGAAAGCTAAGTCTAACTTAATTTAATAAAGTATTAATTGTCGTTTTAAAAGTTGATGGTTCAATCTTCCACTCTTTATCATTGATTTTTTTTTTTAGATACCATCCCCTTGTCATCTTTAAGCTAAAGATTAAATTAAAACTTTAATTCGGTATAGGAAAATAATAATTTAGACTATGTTTGATAACCATTTTATTTATTATTTTTATTTTAAGTTTTGGTTTTTGGTTTTAAAAAATAAAAATCATACATGTTTTATAATTATTTTTTGTTTTTTGTTTTTTAAAAACTAAAAACAATTGGATAACGATTTTTTGTTTTTAAAAAAAAAAAATCAAAATTTAATATTTTAATATTTAATAAAATAATTTTAAAATATTATTGATCTAATAAACTTCAAATTTGAAGATTCAAAACTTTATTTGTAGTGTGTTTCATCACTTTTCTAGTATTCTTCTAGAAAAACAAAAAAACAAAAACAAAAATTGGTCTTTAAAAGGTTTTTTTTTTTAGTGTTTAGAATTTCTATTTTTTTTAAGAAAACAAAAAATAAAATTGGTTATCAAACATACCTATTTTTAAAAAGTTAAAAACAAAAACAAAAATAGAAAACAAAAAATAAAATGGTTTAAGAGGGTCGTAATTCTTGTGATATTAAAATGTGCAATTTATTCTATATGGCTTTTTTTATATAACTCGAGAATCGAAACTTCACCCCAACTATATATTTAGAGGCACTAATATCTGTCTTGTGGTCAAGATTTAAGAGACGGTCAAAGATTTTATAGTAAAACTTGTTCGTGAATTTCGAACATGAGACTTCCAAAATAACATATATCTTGAAGACCTCAAGGCTCTATCAATTCAAGATTGTCTTTTGGGAGACAAATCCTCATGAATAGTATCAGAGATGTTCATTTTCTCCGTGGGGCCGAGTCTCAGCAGGGAACCGCCCCTAACGTGGCGGGAAACAGGGAGAAAAAATTCTCTGTGGGAGAAACGGGGTCGGAGACGGGAATGTATTCCTCATCCACGTTTCCCCGCTGATCTCCGCCCCATTTACAATTTTATTATTTTTTATCAAAAATTATTTTTCTCTCATTGAATTACTTTACTTTTTAGATAAAATAAATATTTTTTTAGTAAAATTATATTTTCAAATAAACTTTTTTTTCTTAATAGTTAACGATATAATTGAAACTTATAGATATTTTATAAGAAAAATTAATTATTTAAAATTATAAACCAAAAAAATACTAAAAAAAGAAGAAAAATAATTTAACTGGAAAAATTCTCCGCGGAGAATCCCTGCCCCTATCCCCATGAAAAAAAATGATGAATTTCGCGATGACGGAGAATGATTTTCGTAGACATTTCTAAATAGTATATGTTATAACTACTTGGGAATTAAGTACGTACTAGTTAGTTATTCATGTGTAATTGTCACGATCTTTTATATTTGTTGAGCCGATTAAATTAAAAAGGCTGAAATTTGACAAATTCTTACCACTCCTTGGGAAATAAGCAGCTTGATCATTTTAACTCAATCAAGTATTTAATCTACTTTGTTAACCAAATAAAAAAAATATCATCAATTTACATATGGATAGTTAAATGTCACATATTTAATTCAACGTTGTTTGTGATCCCACAATGGAAATGTAAATAGACGTCACAACATTTATAAGATGCATGAACTATTTCTCTCATCACTAATTAATTTTGAGATGAAATCATATATTATCAAATAATCGTGATTTCTAATAATATAGACAATTGATTAGGTTTTACTAAGGACTAGATTTTAACTTTTAAAGCAATATGGACTAAATTCTAATTTTCTCTAGATTAATAAACATCCAATTTTTAATTTTTTTAATGATCAATATAGATGGTTATCTCGTATAAATACTTGAATTGCACATAGCTTGCATATATCAATAAAAAAAAAAGGATAAATTTTATAATTTAACAAACAATCCACTTAACTTGTAAATTAATCTTCAAATAGTTTATACAAAATAATGAGTATTTGAAAGTTTAAAAATAAGTATATATATTTTACCGTTCAAATATAATAGTCTTTCAAACTTTACGAACTAACATATGTTTTGCTAATGTATCTTGTACAATTTGGTAACCATGTGGTTACATGTTAGAGTCCCCCTACCCCAATATTAATGTATCAAAAAACTAACATAAGTTTCAACATTTTTTTTATATGTATCGAATATTATTTTAAATCTAAATTAATGATATTTGAAAGTTAAAAATTCAAAAACATAACTTTTTAACTTTGTTTGATATCTATTTTATTTTTAGTTTATATATTTTTTTACTTAAGTACAACTATTTTATCATATGTTTTTTATTACTTGGATATCTATATTTTTAAAATCCAGATTAAATTTTGAAAATAAAAGGAAATAACTTCAAAAAAAAAACTTATTTTGATTTTTTTTTTTTTTTTAATTATAACAATTGGAGGTGGAGATTTAAACCTAAAACCTCTTAGTCGTTAGGTGTACGCTAATGCCGCTAAACTACTACTCTTGTTTTCTTGAAATTTGATTAGCATTCTCATATTTTCTTAGGAAAAGATAGAAAAAAAAATTAAATAAATTTAAATTTAAAAAAAACAAAAATAAAAAACCAAATAAGTATCAAACGGGAAGCTTAGGCCCCGTTTGATAACCATTTGATTTTGTTGTTTTTAGTTTTTGAAATTTTAGTCTATTTTTACTCAAATTTTCTACAATATATTTTACATTTCTTACAATGTATCCATTTTTCTTCGGTAAAATATGTGAATGTTAACAAATTTTTAAAAACAAAAACAAGTTTTTGGAAACTACTTTTTTTGTTTCTAAATTTTAATTTGAGTTTTACAAATATAAGTAAGATGTAGATATCCAAGTAAAAAAATACATAGTAAATTAATTGTTACACGCTTAAATTTTCAAAAAAACAAAAAATGGTTATGAGACTTTAGTTTTTTTTTTTTACTACATGCATTGAGAGGGACAACTTAGGTGAAGGAAAAAAAAAACGTTGATTATGCATTAATGAAGTTGATAGGCCATATTCCATGGTCTCTTAGTTCAAACCTATCAACATAACATATCATGTGGAGCCTTAATCCAATTAATTCCTCCCTTATTGATTAAGTGTCATATCAAATTTCAAATCCCAAATGCCCAATACTTTCATCCACTTCTTCCTCCAATTATAAGTTTGATATATATGGATAAATTATTCTAACAAAATAATTAAAAATATAATTAAATTTTAAAATATTTGTATTCATAGTTATTAATATGTATTTGGATATTGTATTAATACTAATTAATATAGTATTATGTATTATGGATGCTAATTTTTTTTAAAAGTGATCATATTTGTAATTTTTTTTTGAATTTGACTAATCTCGTAAGTTTTCCATTGTTTCATTTATTATATTAAAATATTATCAATAATCAATTTCAAATAAAAAAAACTAGGAGTGTTTAAAAACGAGATAATTTGAATAATTTGATCAATTCAAAACTCAATTTGAAAAATTGGGTTGAATTGGGTTATAAATTTATTTGAATTGAGTTGAGTTCAAATAAATGAAATTTTGATGAATTGGATTGTTTCTTGGTTGATCTAAAATTAATTTGGATTATCTCAAGCTAATCCGAATTTTATTAACTTAAAAAAATATTTTTTACTTATAACTTAATTATATATGTGTATATTTATTTTATTTAATTATTATTTTAAAGCTTTTTATTGTCAATTTGAATATTTAATAGAAATTATTAGGTTGATTTCTATAAAGTTAAAAATAAATAATATTGTATATTTAAATTAAAAATAAAAACAACAATCCAATAACCTAAATTAATTTGAAAATGTATGGATTGAGTTGTTGGAACCTATAGAGTTGAATCTGTTATTCCTTTAAAAAAAAAATTCAACTCAACCCAACTCAAACTATGTGTCCCTAAAAAAAATTTTAATTTCAAACTTTTGATAGAGACTAATTTTAAGATTTATTAAAACAAGTGAAATAAAGCTTTAAAAAAAAATACAGTTTTTGAAAAATTATACCCCAAATTATAATTTAAAAAAAAAAACAAAACAAAAAACAATCAACTAGTGAACGAGATTAAAAAATCATACCCCAAATTATAATTTAAGAAGCCAAGTTGAGTTTAGGCTATGTCAAAAAGTATTCAATAAGAAATTGAATACTTCATTATTATTATTATTATTTTGAACTTAGAATCAGACACGTGTTTCGATGTTTTTTAAAACTTGTTTTGAAAATAATTATTTTTAAAAAGCTAAACTAACTCCATAAAAAGACCCTACATATGTTTTTAATCATGAAATTTTTAAGAAATGTCTGATAAAGTTTTTGTTTTTTTATTTATTAAAAAAATTATTTGATATTATCCACTTTTTTTTTTTTTTTTGAGAATATATTATACCCTCTAATTAAACATAAGTTTTCGTATATTAATTTTTTATTTTACTAAAATTAACTTTATACTAATAGAGATTTTTTTTTTTGAAAAAATAGAGATTATTGTTTTAACAGTTCCATCTTTTTCTTGAGTAATATCTCCTATCTAGTTTCCAACACATCTTTTTTCTTCTTCCATTAGATTGCTAAAAAAAAAAGATTGGATAACTAACTTGTTATTTTATTTCATTTTGAATTTCAAAAATATTTATTTTTATATTATTTAATCTTTATAAATAATAAAACTACTTTATTTTACTTCTAAACTTTGCAATATGTATAATTATATTATTTAAATACTTCATTTTTTTTTTAAACTTTTCAATCCGTATATTATATATTATTTTAATTTTAGTATACTTGTAGCTTATTAGAATTTATAATATAAATTTTACTTTTTTTTTTTTTTTGAAATAAGAGTAAAGTTGTAACAAGATCTGGTACATTAATATTGATATGATCACATTGGAAAGAGATGCGTTGCAACACGAGAACTTCTCAAATTGTCTTCGTGTATTTAGCTCCACATTAAATTAGACTTGAGTCAATCATTTCAATCACTCGAACGAAAGGTAACGATACAGATGTAATTTAATTAGTGCTAGTTTTGAAACAAAATTTATTTGTATAAAATAATTTAAACTTTTCATAAAGCTATTTATATGCTTTAACGCATATTATAATATAGGTAATAACTAAATTCTTCTTTTTTTGTTAATCTCTCCTTCCTTTGGTCTAATAATGATATTGAAATGTTTTGAGCTACGTTGAGCTAAGATTACTTAGTCAAGGGTCTTACTAGCAGTAGAGATATCCAAAGAGCGGAGTAGGGGCATGGTTAAATGATGTTGAAATTTCGCACGGATTCCCCATGGGTAATTTGATATCGAATTTTTCTAAGGAAATATTTATATTTTTATGCATATATGTATTTTTTTAAAATCAGAAAATCGAAACTTCGCTTCAATATACTCAGGGTAACCACGTCCGTCCCTAAGTCAGGAATCGAGAGACATCGAAGGAATTGAGACACGGGAGATGTTTGCAAATTTATGTTACAGGTGAGTCTCAAACTTGAGACCTTGAGGGAAACACACCTTCAAGCCCAAGTTTTCAACCATTTGTGCCACTTCAACCACTTGTGCCACCCTTTGGAGACTTTTTTAAAACCAAGAAATCGGAGTTTCGTTTCAATATACTCAGGGTAACCACCTCCGTCCCTAGGGCAAGAATTAAGAAATATTGAAGGAAGGAAGACACGAGATGTGTCTACAAACTTATGTCATAGGTGAGTCTTGAATTTGGGACTTTGAGGGAATCATACCTTCAAAACCTACATTTTCAACCACTTGTGCCACCCTTTTGGAAACTTTTATGTGTATATGTATTGAAAAAAAAATATATATATAAAAGATATAAATGAGGCAGAGTAATAGGGATGAGAAATCCATTCCTAGTCCCCATTTCCATTTAGCTTGCAAAATTTTTTTTGTCCCCATTCCCATTACCACCTAAATGGGATTCACCACCCCCTATCAAGGCGAGTCCCCGCAAGACCCCGACTCTATGGAAAAAATGGACAATCGTAACTGGCAAGCCAACACTCTCAAAAATCAAGCAAAAATATGCAATTGAGTTTATACCTTCGTATTGAGCTTTTATGTATTCTAGGTGTGTTGTATTAGATTTTTAGAAATGTACTGTATTATATAAACTCACTTAAACCCTAACTCCATTTAATCAAGTCCGTTGGCTAAACAACATAATTAGTATTCTTTGTCTCGTATTTTTTAATTTTTTTTTGTAGTTATTTCGATTATTTGTGTCTATAAGCTTTTACTAACCTCGTACATGCAATACAATGGTTTAGTTTCAACTCTTTTTTCATGCTTTCATGCCTTCATGCTTTGGTGTGAAGCAATTGAATAAGGAAATAAAAACAGGCAAAATTGAATAGGGAATGGTGGAAGCAATTAAATACAAGTGGACAATTCACAATTTTGTGTGCATTGGTTTGGAGAGAAGTTTATATGAGAATACACACACTTCGATCAGACTAGATATGAAGCTATTCCTCATAATTTTTACCTAAACAGTAAACACAACAGTTGAACCCAGTCTTCTCTATCCAACTATACACTGTTTTGTTCCCCACCCTCTAAGACTGATTTGGCTTTTTCAGTTGGCATTACAATACACAACCAACCAACCAACCAACCAACCATCATAACCCCATCATCAACTCAGTCAGTTATCTTATTAGCACCACTCACTAAACAACAAACCAACCACATAAATTTGTACTCCATTTCCATTCATCCAACAGCAAAACAAAAGTACAAAAAAAAGCCTACCTCATTCCTTCACAGTTTGTTCTTTCTCAAACTTGAATGACTTCCAACCCACCACAGACTGGTTCCATGAACTTGCTGCACAAATTCATCATTCATTCTGTTAGTGTAATGCCTAATCTGCAACCCCTTGAAATCCCTATGCCCGCCGAATGATTTGTACCGTGCTGCTGACCAAAAGGAGGCCTTCCACAGCAGTTTGATGATATCAATGCACAATCGACCACATTTGGAACTGTTACTGGGGTCGTCTCGGAAGTCTCTTCTGTAGTTTCAATGTTTTCATCGCCCCCCATTACTCTAAGAAACACTTCAAGTGCCTCGCGCATCCATTCGTATCGGCACAGTCTGAATGCCTCTTTAACATTGAGCTGCAGATCAAAGAGAAAATGTTTCTTCTCATTCGAAAACGCTTTTTCGAAGAGTAAAGAAGTTGGTTTCGAGTAAGTTTATACTGACCCATCTCCTTTGGCGGTTCCCTTGCTCCGGCCATGATTCAAGCTCTTCTGTAACTTCTAATGCAAACATGTATCCTCTGCATGCTCCCTCCATGCTGCACATGTCCTGCTTGCTTTTGCTTCTAAACTCCCAAACACCGAGAGGATTTTCCTGACGAAAAGAAACAACGCAATTTCATTTTCCAAGTTAGAGAAAGTTACAATAAGCAAGGAATATATCCCACTAACAAGTCAAATTGGACGTTTTCAAAACAAAGAAAAAAAAGTCAAATTGGACAGTAGCTAGTTCTACAAGGAAATATTCTATCAGCTTTCTTCTTCTTTTGTAACAATCAATACATGAATAAATGAAGCTTCTAGCAAAACTCGCTCTTCCACAAGTAGCTACAAAACCAGATGTTTATAAGAGCATCAATCTCATGCGTTTCGCAGTTCTGCTAAAGCAGCAGTGAGCAGACCATTAAAGTATAAATTTACTGAGATGCTTAGTTGTTTATGTAAACTATTCCTACAATTGGCTACCACAGAAACATTATTAGGTATTTGTTAAGAAAACATGCAAAAAGTCTATAAATTTCCACAAAAGGAGCACAATATATAAACCTACGTTGAGCTTTCCTCTCACTCCTGCTTCTTCCACAGACTCGCGACTTGCTGCTTCCAGAATGGTCTCGTCATCCTCCCATCCTCCCTGCAGGGCAAGCACAATGAGAAACATTGAAATATAGGAAAGTGGTATTTCTTGCCAACACCTTTTCAACCAAAAATGGATAAAATTATAAACCTTTGGAAACACTAAGTCATCGCGATTTGGGGAAGAAACCATGAGAACTTCAATCTTATTCTCAATGTCACATTGGTCATGAACTTTATCGCTATCCTCTATCAGCCTGTAAGGAATGCATCTGATGTGTGCAAATAATAAAACAAATAAGTATCGATTGCTCAGTTAAATTCATTTACAATACCATGTAATGAAACTGCATTCAATTATAAAAGGAAGACAATGCCATTTATGAAATCAACATCAATAAAGCCTAGAAGTAAGGAACCTATAATTTTTCAAGCCAAAAACATTCAACATCACACAGGATTTTTCAAGTTCAAGATCCAAGCAGATTTGAAGTTTTGGAATGCATGAGAAATAAATCAATCCATAACCCGATGGAAACAATTATATATAAATCATATTAAACACGGTATCTATCTAGGGAATTAGGTTGAGTACAAATCTTTGCACAATTGCAGACGACGCCATAAATAAACTTTCCCAACGCAAGTAGAAACTCAAATCCACCATCACATCATTCAACATTTGATTCACCCGTTTTTCAATCTAGAATTCACAAATTTTCTTAATAAAGATGAAACTCATTGAAAAAGAAAAAAAAAATAAAACAAGTACAGTTTTAAAAAAATAAAATAACAATAAAATAGCTATCAAATTGGCCCTAAAATTTTCCTTAGCGCAATTCAATTCAGATGTAGGGATACAAGAATGTCATAGGTTTGGGCCTTTGGAAGAATTAGGAATATCATAGGAGCATATGAGCAAATAGTTAGAGTTCGTTAAATAGTTTGGTTATAAATAAGAGAGATTAGACTGAAGGAGGGAAAGATATGCAATTATTGAGTGATCTGATTAGGGCTCAAGAAAGGATTATCTAGAGAGGGAGATTCCAAGTTCCTATTTAACTTGGTTGGTTTGTATTCCTTTTAGCCTTTATATTTCTATATTCAATGGTATGTTCTTGTTCTAGATCTTGGATAAATGTTTATAACATGGCTAACTTCATAAACAATAAAAAAAGAGTATACCCAAACATTTTCAGTATCATAATTACCCCATGGATTTTTGGGGCATAAATTAAGTTATCAACTGACAGCCCGTAATTCGCGCAAGCTGGCCCGAACAGTCACGAATATAAAAAAATATAAAAACAGAAATCATTTTCTTTTTTTTAATATCTTCAATGCCCACTACAATTCGTCCTTACCACAAACGAAAGGTTAGAGTGGTCATAGATAACTATGATATGTCATATTTGCTCAGTTGTTAACAATTTCCACAAAAGAGACAAAATAGACAGCGAAACCCCTTTTGTAGTTCATGTGTAACAAGTCAATACGAAGACCCACCATGTAAATATACAAATAAATACAATATGTATAAAAAAAAATCAATTGCTATACTAGAAAGATACAACAATTGTAGTTTAAAGATGCAAAAAAATCCAATTGAAATGATCCTTTGGAACAGTGAAATTTCGCAAAACGAAAGGACACTATTCATAATTATTAAAGATGAGTGGAAAAGGAATAGGATATGAATCATGTAGAAACAAAAGGGGACAAGACAAAGGATAATGCGACGAAACATCCAAAAGAATTAAAATAGTAAGAAATTAAAAAAGATTCATGAGGTTTTTTTTTTTTGAAGAACAGATTCATGAGGTTGTTAACAAAACAACAAACGAGATCATTCATCGATATCATCGAGTGGAGTAGTCCACCTTCCTTATATATTAATAAAGAGGTCTTCATTCTTTCTAATATGGGATCCTAACATATCCTTTATTTGACCGAAAATCAGTGTGAGTTCGATGTGCCCATCTCAAAACTAATTAGTAAAGAGAGGACTAGTTCACCTTTTTTTTTTTTTATATATATTGCTACGAGTCTCCACTATTTCAGATGTGAGATCCTAACAGAGCCAAACGAAAGAAGAAGCAAAGCATACCCCGAAACGAGACGAAAATGATCGTCGTATCGCTGATGGTGCCGCCCGGTTCTTGCTAACACAGCAGACATAATTTCGTTCAATGCAATTGCCTGTTAAACAGAATCGCTACAGAAACAAAAATTGCAGGTAAATTAAAAACAAACGCCGAAAAATCAAATCGCGAAAACAGAAACAGAAACGAAATAGAAATTAAAGCAAACCTAGGGTTGAGATTCGTAGAGTGAGAAGAAAAACTCAAGAGAGAGAAACCCTAGGGCTATAAATGGAGGTTTGTGTAACGGACAGAGCATTGAATGGACGCGTGTTTTACATTCAATTTTAGAGGACGAGATTTGAATTTGACGCCATTAATGTCCGTATCTGAAGAACAGAGAAAGGAAAAGGGAAGAGAAATGAAGAAGAAGAAGAAGAAGAGAGAAAGGGAAAATGGAAAAGCAAAGGAGATGAGAGATTTCCGCGGGGCCAATGGCTTAGCACCGGCGCCCATTTTATATTCAAAATTGCTCTCACATTTTCATTATTATTTTCAATTTTTTAAATTTTATTTTAACAGTTTTTTTTTTTTTTTTTTTGAGTACTTATTTTAACAGATTTAAACTTATTTTTGATTGGCAAGACCAGTTTGGTCTACTAGACATTGTTAAGAGAAGTTGTAGTTATAGTCTAGTGGCATTATGTATGGTATGGAGTTTAAGTTTAAATATTATTGATACTGACATCAAGAAAAAAAAATGTTTATACTAAAAAAAAAAAGTTTGTGAATTTTTCGATTAATATGCATCAATAATGAAACATTATTAAGAAAGTTTGTGAAAAATTAAATTATAAATATATAATATTTATATATTGAATCGCTAATCTCTTAATTCCTTTTATAATAAATTGAGAGAGTGATACTAAAAAGTATACACAGAAGCTATTGTTGTCCTTAAATAAATGAAAATTAAATATCAATTTTTAAGTTCGAATTTGTGACATTGATATTCAACGGATTTCTAACAAATAATAAAATTATAATTATCCATCCTAGTTCATTAGACACATATTTTACTTTGTTTTAAAAAGATAAGTGTTTGTTAAAAAAAAAAAAGATAAATGTTTTACTCAAAACAAAATTAATATACACTATTATAAGTATTCTTTTAGGTTGATATAAGCTTTGACTATTTTTATAGATTAAGTATTTTATCTTTAATATTGACTGCAAAGTGCAATCATAACTTACATGTTAAATCGTAAGTACATGTGTACGATACAATTTAAACTGTTACATCAAAGCTATTTATTATTTGTATGAATATTTTTTAGATCAATTATTTGTATAAGATTTACCATCAAAAAATAAAATTATTAGATTATTGACTTTTTTTAATTATTTCTTTTAGTTTAACAATAATTAGAGGTATGAAATTCAAATTTATAATATCTTAATCTCTTAATTATAATCGTACTATTTTGAATTATACTTTTATTAATTTATACGTAGAATCGTTGAACTAAAAAATGTAAAGCCTTAAAGAGGTGATTGGATTTAGGGATTGGGAGAGGAGATGAGAGAAAATTATCACAAGCCCATATTTATTTTTTTATACATAACAATCTCTTTTAACCCCTCGTCAACTCCTTGTGACATTCATCAAACATATTTAATTCTATCAAACTTCAAATCAAACTTTATTATTATAAAAATGAATATAAAATTTTTAAAAAAATCTCTCTTAAACACCAATTTCTAAAAATAAAAAAAAATAAAAAATCCAACATCTCTGTTCAAAACACAAATTTCCAAAAAATAATTCTAAGATTTCCTCTCCAAAACACAAATTCCCAAAAAATAATTCTAAGATATCTTCTCAAAAACATCAATTCTCAAACAAATATTTTATTCCTACAAATCACTCCACTTTCTCTTTGCTTTTTCTTTCTTTTCTCTCATCTCCCAAACTCCAAATTCCAATCGCCCCAAAATATTTATGTTAATTTAAGCTTTTAATTAAATATAAAAACTTAAATCTCCATCAAGTGTTTATATATTTTAATTAAAAGCTTAAATTTGTAATTTAACCTGAACTTCCTTTTTGAATTCATTTTAAAAGGAAAAAAAAAATGAAAAACTAATAAGCACAACAAGAATGAGACAATTTATTTTGTAGCCTACCTATTTCCCTTGTAAAAAATGTACTTATTTACTCACTTTTAAATTGAAATGAGAAAAGATCTCAAAAAATAAAAATAAAAATAAAAGTAAATAATGAGAAAAAGAAAGGATGGGACAATGTTAGGCCCCAAGGGACATTAAATGATTAATTAAGGAAATTAGAAAAGCAATAGCAAACAATATAATAAAAATGCATTTATTTGTATCCTTAATTCTTTAGTAGAGGTGTGGTTGGATTGGGGTCACACTATTCATTGTGTATGGCTTCCAGGAAAGTGTAGGAACCTTTTTCTAGACCATTTTGTGATTCATTATTATAAGCTTATAAAAAAAAAAGATATGAATACTTTCTTTCAACATCAATAAAACTTTAAGTTGTCAACAAAAGTTTGCGTTAAAATGGTATAATGTATAATTTGATAATGAAGAGATTACAAATTTGAATTTCTCATATCAAATATTGTTGAATTAAAAAAAAAAAGTTAGTTAAAACAAATTTGAAGTACTAAATCTATTCTATAATATTTATGAATTAAATTCAAATGTAGTAGTGCACCACTAACATCACATAATAACCCTTAGTTACGAGTTGAGTTTGAAAGATTGTTAAATTCAAAAAAAAAAAAAGAAAAACTATTCTTCAAAAAAGTTATTAGATATTAAAATTTATAATTTTATATCTAATAATAAGTTTTATACATTTGTAATTTTATATGGCATAAATCTTTTTGAAGTTCATGGATTTACATTTAACTAATCAATCAATTTTAAAAGTTTTCAATTTTTCATGAACGTTGAACTCAACACCTCATATTCTCATAATTGTTGGGTATACAAAATGTCATCAAACTTATACTTTTTTTAGAATTTTTCTTGAATCATTATTTACCATAAAATTAAAATTTCAAAGACTATTAAACATTTGCTACTAAAAAGACCGAAGACTTTATAAACATAAATTTAAATTTTGAATGACTAAACTTAAATCCTTTTTCATATAAACGAATATCTTGAACGTTAACAAAAAAAAAAAAAAAAAAAAAAAAAAAAATAGAAAGCAAATAAAATTTTACATCGTTTAAAAGATACAAAGTTCCATAAGATTTAAATAGCGACATTATATTTAATGATACAAGAAATTTTAATTTAAATTAGAAAAAAAATTAAACGAATCAAACCAAAATTATTCCTCAAATAGTCAAGACTTACTCCTCTTCTCACTCTTTCATAGAGGTGCAACAAATTTTACTCTAAACGATTTTGTCCTACACGAGAGCGTTCTATTCATATGGTCTTCACATTAATATGATACTGTCCATTTTGAATATACAAACTTTTTATTTTTTGCTTTACTTAAAAAATCTCATATCAATGAAAATGTGTATCATCATTTATATTCGTGATTTTTCTTTTGTAGATGTAGATGGATGAAATTGAAAATGTACAAAGTTAAATGTTGTTATAAATATTATAATTTAGAGATGGTTTGTGTAGTTTTCGAAAATTAGTTGGGAGAAAGAATCAAACTACTATTTGGTAAGTTTTGTTAGAATTTGCAACAAAAAGAAAAGCCATATGGACAATCCTTTTTCTAAAGGAATGACTGTACATGCATATACCTATAAGATTCAACAGTACAATAAATCAAACATATCCATTGTGTAGCAACTTTTTGACAATACACATGCAACTCCAGCTTAATTAGGCAACCTTTTGATTTAGTGGTGCACTAATTTCTCTTTCTTTGTGGAAAAATATACATGTAACTTTGTTACTAAAAGTTTGCAATAAAACATGCTTTTGATATTTTCCACAAACAAAGATAAATTAGTGCACCACTCAATCAATTACCAGTAACTAACGTAACTAAACTCATAATTCTTTTTTAGAACCTTTTTAACCATTGCTTTTCATATTCAGGGGTGATTGGATTTAGAGGTCGAAGGAGAAGAGATGAGAAGATGAATTGTCAATCTCGTATTTGTTTTTAGTACATCACAACCTCTCTCAATTCTTCCTCAACTTATTATCAAACATCACATCAAATATCTTATTTAATTATATTAAATTTTATATAATTTTTAACTCTTTTATTTTTATTTTTTCAATTTTAACATCACATCAAACCTATTATTTAATTATATCAAATATATATTTATTTATTTATATTTATATATATAAAATAAATATCTCACATCAATCTCTCATCTTCTCTCTCCTCATAACACCAATTTCATCTCATTTTCCCTCATAACATCAATTCTCGAACAAGTATTTCATTTTTCCAAATTACTCAATTTACTCTCCATTTCTTCTTCCTCTCCTCTTGTATCTTCTACTCTCCTAAACTCCAAAATCCAATCACCCCTCAATCAATACATTATGATTTTAGTTCCAAAGTTATTGCCTCTTGGAATAAGTGAATAGATTAAGGTGGAAGGAATAAAGTTATGGTGTATGAAGTATTTATATATTTTAAGTTAAAATATTATTTTTGTGAATAGATTAAGGTGGAGGGAATAAAATTGAAATTTGTTTAATTTTGGTTATTTGTACTTTCATATATACTTATTTCTAATATAAAGAGATTGAGAGATTCGATTGAAAGGATCGGTAGCTTGTACCAAAAGAATTATTAATATATATGATATGTTAATATTTAATATTTATAAGATAGATATTAAAGAGAGTTTAATTATTAAAATGATATTTAGATAATTAATTTTCCTTAAAATTATATATTTAAATAAGAATTCTTTGAGTATTTAATCCATGAAAGATGTTTTGATTTACTTAAATATGATTTAAATAAATTTATTCCATAAAATCATTGATAGTTGATTTAATTAAAAAAGAAAATATCATTTATAAAATAAAAAGTTTCTTAAGAAAGATTGATAATTGATTTAATTAAAAATAAAAGGTTTTTTAAAAAGATCGATAATTGATTTAATTAAAAGAAGTTATCATTTATAGAAAAAGTTTTCATAGTTATTAATACATTTCAAGACTGTATTATTAATACTCATTAAATACATTATTATTTTTTTTTTTTTTTTAAATAAGGTAAACGCCCTTAGGCGAGGCACCGGAGACATCGAAAGAGTAGTATTATTAATCAAATATTATGTATTATTACAGTATTATGTATTATTAATACAATATTATTATTAATATCTATGAATATGTTGTTAAATTTTTCTAAAAGTGATCATATTTATAATTATTTTCTAAATTTGACTAATTTGGTAAGTTTCACTTGATTTAATTTTTTTTTTTTTTTAAAATCATTTATAAAAAAGGTTTCAATTAGAAAGATTGATAACTAGTTTAATTTAATTAAAAAGAAATTATGATTTTTGGAAGGGTTGGATTTTGGATCTTATATATAGACCCTAGAGGATGTTTGATATTTGGTCTTGTAGAAGAGTAAAATAAGCATTAACAAATCCTTCTAAAAAAACCACATTCAAACGAACTATTGTAACTATTAAAGATTAACTACTCATTTTTAATCACTTGAAATAAATTATCATTTCAAAATCATTCCTTTCTATAACTCGTCTACAAAATCCACATCCAAACAATCTATCGACTGCAATCCCTCTACAAAAATCTACATCCAAACAAGTTATTGCCTATAATTTCTCTATAAAAATTCACATTTAAACGAGTTATACTATAATACCAATTTGTAATCACTCAAAATAACTTCTCATTCTAATTACTCAAAATAACTCATCATGCAGCTACTCATCTAAACACCCTTACTTATGGTGACCCTTAACCTACACATTTCCACAACACTTTACTATAGCCAAACTTTTGGTTGAAAAAGTTTTCTAAAAATCTCTCACTCTCAAGCTCCATAGTTTCCTTTCACATGGTGATTGATCTTTGTTCAAGACATAGCTCGGAAGATCTTTTGATTTTGTTAGTCAAGGTGACAAAGGACCGCTAACCTAATTCAGAGGCATCAACTTTGTAAGTTTTTTTTTTTTTTCTTTTTTTTGCTTTTTTATTGTAGGTTTAAATTAGCAAATATAAGCACGTGTTGTATAAGCTAATCCTCATCTGACACTTTCGCACACATTTATGAGAACTCATAATTCTTAACAATAAGGGTGAGTATTGGAAAAATTCAGTACAGAACCCCCAACTAGTGGACATAATGTATACATCAACAATAACAATCAAACAAACGACTATATGCATCATTTAGAATCTAACATTCGAGACCATAATTTCGAGCACAAGTCAACCTTGCTCACAGACCTCTGCCAAGTGACCAAGCTAACATAAGGGTATAACACCCCTTGCTCTAAAGCACAAAGGTTGACTAACCGTTGACGTAACAAAAATCCTTCGAGTTAACAGACTATGGTCTAGCAATATGTTAGGAACACAAAATAGACCCATTTTAGCACCTTATCTTTCACAACTTCCTTCTTGAATTTGTTGATGAATATATTCTTGGTAGATTTGATGGCTTTTTCCACCTTCACTATGTGTTCCACCCCTAGATTCTAGGAATGTGCATCTTTAATGAGTCCTCATTTACCACTTTCTCATACAAATTTTTGTAAGCCATTGTGATATCAAACTACCTCTCTATTTGTCAACATGAATAGTGTTCTAGTGACATCTTGTACGACTTAGTAACTATAAGGTTACAGGTTTAATCTCTCATTCTCCCAATATATTAAATTAAAAAAAAAAACTACCTCTCTACTTCATCTATGTCAACATCTTCTGCCTTATAAGCTCTACGCTCTCTTAAGCAAAACTCTATCTTTTTCAATATTAGTTAACTAAGGCCATTCATAAAAATTTCTTAGAGAGAAATCCTTAAAGTCTTATAACCTCATATAATATTGTGAAGACTATGCACCTAAAAAGAAGATTTTCATCATTTGAGAATGATTTTTGAAATCGCCTTTTTTAATTCAAATATCTCATTTTAAGCATATATCAAATACCATTATGAAAAAGAAATTATTATTGAATTATGGAGAGTGAACTAAGGCCATGGAAGTGAAGTGGAGAGTGGAAAATTAATACTAGATAGCAGAGTACTAGGCGGGCTCCATTACCAATTAATATATTAATATTATTTTCTTTAAATATATATATATATATATAAAATATATTGTGTTTATTTATTTAATTTTATATAGCGTTTTTTTTTTAATGAAGTACGTGTGATTACGACATGATACACACCCACATGCATGCCGACATCAATGAATGCCTCATCACATGCTCAATCCTATTTAATATTTTATTCAATCTTCAACCATATAAGGATTCGTTCGCTGGGAATATATACTTTTTTGCGAAAATGTATTAATTTAATTTTTCTAACAAAACAATTATAAATTTAAATAAATTTTAAAATATTTACATTTATAATTATCAATACATTTTAATTTTTATTATAAATACTCATTAATGAGTTTGATGTATTATAAATATTCATTAATATTTAGTATTATAAAAAAAAATGTGACAATATTCATTAATATTAATGACTATATTTGCTATTTTTTAATGGTTGTATTTATAATTATTTTCAAGATTTTACCAATCCGATAAGTTTTCAATAGATTTTAAGGTAAATACTATTTTACTCTTTAAACGACTGTTGTTTCATTTTGGTTGAATTTTTAAAGTCTAAAATATTTAAATTTTGAAATTTATTCTATTTTAGTTTATGAATTTTAAAAATTCTAATTTTAGTCACTAAAGTTTAAGATTTGTTTTGTTTCTAGAGCTAAAAAAACTTCAAATTTATCCTTCAATTTTTTCTTTAAAAACTTACTGATCTTTCTTTATAAATTTTAAAAATATGTTCATATTTATCTATAATTGTATTAAAGTTATAAATATTATTGAACCACTTTCGTTTAATATTGACTTCAAATTAACTATAGGGACCAATTTTATTTTTTATTTTAAGTAAAAAAGACTAAAATTGAGTTTTAAAAGTTTAAAGACCAAAATGAAATAAAATTCGAAGTGCAAAAATTAAAATTGAATTTTTGAAAGTTGAGTAATCAAATAAAATAAAGACCAAAATTTAAGGACTAAAATGATAGTTTTACCATATGTTTTATTAAAAAAAGAAAAAAAAAAATCACTCCAGTTAATCAATTATTATTATTATTATTTATTTATTTTTTTTTTTTAAAAGGGAAATTAGGTGAAAATTAAAGAAAATTAGGTTTGATATTGGACCCGCAGACATAATGTGAACAAACCCACTCTGTGAGTAATATATTAACTCATAGAAAAAGAGTATTCAATTTTGTTTGGTCCTTGGCCCCCATCATTTTAATAAAATCATCCATCCACTGCTACCCATTTTCCTTCAGGCATGTGCTCCATTTTTTACTTTTAATTATCACAGTAATTTTTTTTACTGCACTTGTGACAGTAATTTAAGTCCTGTCATATATGAATTAAATATTTTATGTCATTCAATTGAATTATATTTATTCTTTGTTAACCCTAAAAGTTAAAAAATAAAATAATGTATCTCAAATTGGATTATATAGGTAGATGCAATATTTATATTTCTTTTTAATTATTCAATATAGTCCTCACACTATAATATCGTCGAACTTGACATGAATTGATCTCAAAAAGTATGTAAGTATAGAGTGAATTGAAATTGTAGTACTATATGAGAAGTAATTAATTTATGTGATAAGTTGCAATTTTATACATTTAAAAAAAATTAATTTAGGACATCAATTAGGGAGGACTAATGATTTGATTATTGAGGAGGTATTATTCAAAAGTCTAATATTAAAGAAAGTGTTGCAGTAATTAACCTATACTTCTTATCTTGAGGATGGAGGCTTAAATCATTATTCATGATATCACCATAAAAATAGCTATGAGTTACATAGAAGAAGACAATGCCAATAAGAGCAGTCGTTCGAGAGTATTAGTATATACCTAATGACTAACAGATCGTAAGTTCAAATTCTCTACTCTCGAGTAGTTGTAATCTCAAAAGAAAAGAAAAAAAAAATACATGGAAGAAGACAACTAAACAACCATAAGAATATTATTAAACGATTTTGATTTAAATAATCAATTGGAACCCAAATACTATTTAGAGACATAGATACAATGAAAGATCGAATTTTTATTCTTTTTCCTGTGGATTTGTAGCTTCCTTTATCAATTTAATTAATAAGACCTGTCACTTGTGGAGATGACAACATATTGGAATGGCTACCCTAAACAATATTTTTGGATTAGTGAGCGCTTTTTAAAAGGTAAATAAATTTAAAATAATCATGCATAGATTCCGGAAAGAAAAAAAAATAATAATAATAAAATAATGATAGAAGTGGGGGTAGATTTAGAAATTTTATGTCAAAAGGATTTGAATTATAATTATTTTTTTAGTAGGAAAATGATTTGGATTGCTATATAAATATTCAAATAAAAAAAAATTGAACATATATGATCAAATATGAAAGAAAAATTAACATAAAAGTTTCTTTTAAAGTGAAAGGTGAAGGACTTGAATCTCTTCCTTGTATATATCTATGTGACTTCGACCAGTCATGAAAATAAAGATTTCATATCATTTTGGAGATACAGAATAACTATTTATTGGGACATTCAACCAACCTAACCGGCAAACCTCTCCAAGTCCTTGTCCCACTACTTACGAAATAATTATAAATATTAGTAAATTTTAAAATATTTATATCTATAATTATTAATATATTTTAATATTATATTTATATTACTTATTAATATAATATAATGTATTATTAATATAGTATTATAAAAAAGTATGTGTTAATACTCACTGATATCAATAATTATAGTCGCTAATTTTTTTTAAAGTGATTATATTTATAATTATTTTCAAATTTCAACTAATCTTCTAAGTTTCCCTTCTTTAAAGGTATTTAGATTAAAAGTTGTAGAGGTATTAGTAGAGAATTATTATAACAGCTCATTTAAATGTGATTGTTTGTAGATGAATGATAATAGTAGCTCCTTTAAATGTAATTGCTTGTAGAGAGTTTGGTTATTTATGAATGATTTTACATTTATAAAAAAAAATTAATAAAAAATAATGTCTTTTTAATTATTTATTTATTTATATCAACTAACAAAACCTTCTCACTTGGTGATGAGAGAAGTAGTCCACTTATATTATAAATACATTTTAGACTCTTCACTTTTTCAATGTGAAAGAATTATGGAATCCTAACACGGTTTTTCAAGATGGTGCATCTACTAGGTTTCGCCTATCTTGAATCAGATTTCAATTTCATTTTATTAGACCAAATATCCGTTTGGGTTTAATGAGTTTTGATACCATGTTGAATTATGTTAAACCACTAATTAACTCAAAAGTTTAAGCTCATACGTTAAAGTAAATTTAATTATATCAACTAATAATTTTAAATTTCAAATATTATATTTATTGGTTAGAAAGTTCTTTCATAATATTACTTTCTTTTTTTTTTTAAATGGACTTTTAATGTTGAGTTTCGAACCTCTTTTATCTTAACTTTTCTCTATTTTTGTAGTCACTATCGCATTGAATTGGCAAGTATTTTTGTAACTAATTTGTATGTGACTCAAATACCTTGATAATATAAATATCTTTTTCTTCACTGTATAAAAGCAAGTGATCAAGAGTAACATGGATGATGCACAACAAATTATCAGAGAAGAAGGTAAAAGACACTATGAGTTATTAAGAAAATAGAATGTAGTATTTAACCCTAACTTTTTTTTATTGATAATATATATATTTTTTAATCAATTATGTACATGCCAAAAATAAAGCTACCTATTTATAAAATCTATGAATAATAACCAAATATTGTAAGTTTAAAGAGACATACTTCATAATTTCGAAAACAAATAATAATAAAGAGACATACTTCATAATTTCGAAAACAAATAATAATAAAGAGACATACTTCATTCCATTTATGATTCCTTTTTTAGGATACTAAAATACTACGAAATTTCTAGCCACCAAATATCCGAATATAAAGTTGTGCATCTAAACTATTCTAAACAACATTAAAAATAATAATAAAAAAAAAAAAAAAAAAACTATATTCTAAACACTAGAATATGATATGAGCGAATGAAGTTAAATGAATTAGTGAGAAATGATTGGTGAAGGGTAGGAAGCAAAGGCAATATATTGCATTGGCAAAAGCTTAATAATTGAACCGACATATTAAAATTATTTAAAACAAAAGGATGCAATTAATTGTAATAAATAGGAAGCATTTTGGTCTTACTTATTGAGTTGATTAGAATGCATGTTCCATTTTAATCATATGTTTTCAATAAATCTTAAAATACATACATATAGATGATAGTTAACAAATTCTAATATCTCTATTTTAATTATAATAATCATTGGGTAAATAAAATATCTCACATTATTAAGTTAGGAGGAACATCTTCGATATATAAGGAGGAGACAATAGCTCTACTAATATGAATCCATTTTGGGTGATGAACAAAAACAAAGTCATGAGAGATGATTTTCAAAATTGACAATATTATATTAATGTGGTTATTCGTGGTCCCTAACAACTTTTTAAAAATATTTCATATCTAACCTGATTGAAGTCTATCTATTACTAGATTGAAATCGGTTAATTTTGTGACTATCAATTTAATGAGATTAAATTAGTTTTGTTCTATTTAAATTTTTTCTAAAATTTTGATATCGGTAAAATTGTTTTTCTTCCTCTTTATTACTCATGAAAGATCTCCTACTAATAAGAAATTTTTTTTTTTTTTTTTTTTTTATTGATATGAACTACTTTACTAAAATTTGACATTTAAATGTACATAGAAACAACCCTAAAAAACATATGAATTAAAATAATATTTTGATTTAAAAAAATAATAGATATAATAAAAATAATATAATATTTAAAGGAAAGTAAAAGAAGGCACGAAAATTCAAAGCACGTGAAGCCTCGAGCGGTAAGTTGTAGCTTTCAACCACTGCTCACCTCAATAATCCAAAACCAAATGCATAATCCCGATGCTGCCACGTGTCTCGTTCAGATAGATATCCTTTCATTTTCTTTTCTTTTTCCCCACTTTTATTTTATTTAAATCAAATTTGTATTTTTATGACTTGCATGCACGTGTCCAATATTTTATTCTATTTTGTATTTATGGTTAAGTTACAAAATTGATTTTAGAATTTAAAAAAAAAAATAGAGAAATTTATAATTTAGTCTCTATACTTTTAAAAATTAAAATAATTCATAATAAATAATTTCCTTTTTTTATTTGAGATTACAACAATCGAGTTGGTTGACATTGAGATGACCCATATTTTAATTAAACGATTTACTCACAAATATGGAAAATAAAAAAGTTGATAAAAAGAAAATAAGAAAAGTACTCGAATTTTAAATTTTATTGATTGCATATATATAAATATATAGACATTTGTTGAATATTGAATGAGCTGTCTAAATGAGTTGAATTGTTGGCAGGTTGGATTGTGTGAGAGAGATAAATGGAGGGAGATGAGAACGATGAACACGAACTTCAATTTTAAAGAGATCAATTAAGATGGGATATTCTGTATATTGATATCCAAGTATTTGAGCTAATTTACATGCAACTTAACTATTTTTAGTGAATATACATCGGATTGGATCTTCAAACACTTGGACATTTAATGTCCACAAGTGACTTATAAATATCAATTCAATATACCTTTCATCTCAATAAAAACTAAAAGGCAAACTATCTCTACGTAAGTATTATAAAATACACTCTTTTTTTTTCCTTTTTTTTTAATATTTATCGGTTAATAGTCTTGTTTGTGATGATCTCAAAAAAAAAAAAAATTGCCTTGTTTGTGTTGAGTATTTTGCCTAAGAATAAAATACGTTTTTAGTTTTTATATTTTAAATTCGTTTTATTTTGATTTTTATATTGTGTTCTATTCTAATCCATATATATTTTTAATATAACTTAAAATTTGATCTTTAAATAATTTAAAATTAATTTTATTCAAATTTAGTTTCATAGTCATAATAATTTTAATAAAAAAATACACCGTATAAATATATTTCTAAATCTTATAGATGAAAAATTAATAGATAGTGTTGATAAGAAAAATTAATCTATTATAAATAAAATTCTTAATGTAACATTCCAATTTTTCCAATTAGATTATATTATTCTAAGGGTAGTTATCATACATGTAATAAATACTTTAACTCGAGATAGACAATAAAGACCGCAATTTCAAAACAATAACTAGGGATACATTAAATGGAATTTAAAAGTTTGACAGAGACCCTTTAAAACAATTTAATTAATAAAGTACTAAAATAGTAAAACATGCCCTAAATCTAATGCATAATTTAAATGACTTAGGACAGTGCACATGATCTTCTTAGCTCTTCTCAATTAGTCTCGATGACAAGCTCTTTAGCTCTTTCCTTCACTCCTACTAAGGATAAACTTGGTGATCTGTTCACGAATTCACTCACAACAAGCATTTTCTCTACTTGTAATGCAAATTGTTACCTTCATAACGTTTTGCGGCGTTTGAGGGGCAATGTAAGATGATGAATTTCTAAGGTCGCGGTTGATAATTATTTGACTTTTTATTTTTAGTTTTTTAAATTTAAATTTATTTTTACTCAAATTTTTTATATCGTATTCCATCTTTCCTACATTATATTCATTTTTTTCTTAAGAAAGTATATAAATGCTAGCCAAATTTTTAAAATAAAAATAAAGTTTTGGAAGCTACTTTTTTTTTTCCAAATTTTTATTTTGTTTAGGGTTAAAAAAAAAAGGTAAGATGTAGATATCTAAATAAGAAAAAACACATATTAAATTAATTGTTGGAGGCTTAAATTTCAAAGAACGAAAACTAAAAACAAAATAATTATGAAACCTAAGTAATCTGACCTAGTCTTCACTTACACTTGTTCCTTTTTACTGCAACCATTCGACACTTTTAATTAGCTAATAAAAAACACCCTGTTGTCTGAATGAAGGATTGAACCCATAACAAAGAATTAAAAAAAATAAAATAAAAAAAGGAAGAAAATTTGTGAATTATGATTAAATATATCCTCTATTCTATGGGATCAAGGATTCGATTTACCAATAAAAATTAAGTTCAATTAATCTGATATATGACTTAATAACTAAGAAGTTATGAGATCGAATATTTTTTTTTACAAATGTTATTGACTTTTTTTTTAAAAAGTTTGATTTTTTTTTTTTTAGTATAAGATGGAGGAGGAAGGACCATAAACTCTACAAAGAGAATACAATTATTCTAATATAAATGAGAACTAAATACTAATTTCACGGATCGAACCCGTGATCATAGTATTGAATTGGATTTTCACCAAACAATGAAATCATAAAAAAATTAAAAAATGTTTGATTTCAAATGGAAATGGATTTTATTTTTTTAAGCCACGGGCTTTCTGCCTCACTATTAATGAAGTAATAATTTAGGAAAAGATATCACCCACGTGCACCAAAATATAGAAGCAATTAGTGAATCATTGAAAAAAAAAATTATTTTCAACGACACATTCTATATTTTGAATTATATTTGCAGCACAATTTCTAGAATAATTTATTTATAGCACATTAATTTCTATCAGTGGTAAAATTCAACCAGTAATAGAATAAATTTATGTTTCGTTGAGTTCTACGAAACTCAACTAGTGAAAAAACTCTATCATTGATTGAATTCTATCGTTGATTGAATTCAACTTGATAGATCACTGATTAAATTCTATCGAAACTTAATTTGAACTTCCTATTATAAATAAATTAATTTTAATTTTGTGTTATAGATGGAAATATTTTACATTTTTTTATTATACAGTCAAAATCAGCTTGAAAAAAATACAAAATAATGATAAACGAAAAATCAAGAAAGATAAAGGGAATTTGCTACAGGTAGCACATTTTGGACCCCCCATTACAATTATAGCTCAAAACTAAAAGAAATTCATCCATAGCATCTCTTTAACTTCCTCTACAAGCCTCCCTTCTTGCCATATTTCTCTTGCCATTTCTTTGTTGCGTGCTCGTCTCCCTCTCTGCCATTTTTCTTCCGATTTCCATACCATATCTCTTGAAGTTCCTCTTCAAGCCTTCCTTCTTGCGTGCTCCACTGCCATTTCTTCTTGCGATTTCTTGGTTTGAAGTTGAGGGCGGCGCCGGCGAGTTTTTCCGACGAGAGGGAAGACAATTGGGGGAAAGATGAGAGTTTGGAGAAACAGAGGTCTGGGAACAGAGTGCCATTGCAGAGGAAGAGAGGGATTTGTTGATTGTGAATAATTTGGGGATTTGAAGAAATGGGTTTTGAAGAGAAGAGGATGAAGTAGAAGGTAAAGGTAAAAATGGCAGAAATGGAAGGGGGATTTGAAGATATTTGAGCTCTGTTTTTTAGGCCATACATTTTCTAAAACAAAGAGAGGGATGAAAGAGGAAGATAAGGAAATTTGAATGTGGGTTTTCTCAAGGATAAATGATTGAAGTCTATCAGTTGAACTGATAGACTTCTATCAATCCAACTGATAAACTAATGGGCATTTTAGTCATTTTACCAAGTATATTTGGTTTTTCTGCCCCAAATGAATAAGTTTGAAAATTGTGTTATACATGGAATTATTTTGGTTTTTTTTAATATACATGTAAAATCCCCAAAGATAAATGGAAGAGAAAAACAAAATTATTAGATAATTTGAGATTTCTATCTTAAATCAATAGTAAGTTTATTTACTTTTCCAACATAATATCTTTCAACAAAAAGATGAATAGAACTGTTTTGAATGACAATTTTGACGTTTATCACTTACTCAAATTTAATTCAGAAGATTAATGACCACACTTATCTATTTTTAGAGAAATAATTAAATATCAAAAGGGTTGATGATTTGATGGTTTCATTATTCAAATTCATTCAACACTAAAGTCACTTAGAGATGATTTTTACATTCTTTTTTCCTTGCTTTCTTTTTATTAGTACATATTTAAATTTATCAAACTAATTTAAAAGGGTATAATTCATATCCAATTGGTAAACCAAATGAGATGCAATCTTGAGAAGTATAGTGAAGATCATTATTTTATTTCACAATAAAAAGGTGATGAGTTGGTAGAGAGTCCTTATCACCTTTCTATGAAATGTTAGATATTCGTCCCACTAACAATCGACTTGTAAACGAATTCATATTATTTAATAAGAAAATTATATTAGATGGATTTTTTCTTACAAAATAATTATAAATATAGGTAAATTCTAAAATATTTACATTCATATTCATACATTTTAATACTGTCTTGTAAAAACTTATTAACTATATTATAAATATTCAGTAATACAAGAATTATAAAATAAAATAAAATAATGTGTAATATTTACTAATAATGATAATTACATTTTCTTAAAGTTACTATATTTGAAATTATTTTTTAGATTTGCGTGGGTTGTGAAATTAACAATCTATCCTCCAAAAGTTCTGAAATAAGTAGTTTTAATAGTTTAAGGCCAAATGAGCTTTGGGGGGGCCTATTATGTATTGGGCAAGACTGATAAATAAATAAATAAATAAATAGATAAATAAATATATTTATCTATCTATTTATTTATTTATTGGAGTTTAATAAGATTAATAGGGGTTGTTTGTTTACCATATTTAAGAAGAATTTAGTTTGAAAAGTTATTTTAAGTAAAAATTTAGAGTTGTAGTAAAAAATTCGTTTGAATGTATTTTTTTGTAGAGAAATTAGAGTCAAAACCTTATTTGAATGTAGATTTAAAATGAGTAGTTATTTTGAGTAGTTAAAAAATTAATGGTTAAAAATGATTTATTTTGATTGATTTGAATGAATGATTAAAAATGAGTGGTTAGAAATGATTGAGTAGTTATAAATGAATGATTAGAAATAAATAGTTAAAAATGAGAAGTTAATTTTAAAAGTAAAAAGGTACAAAACTTAGTAAATCCTCTATCTAAATCTTCCTTAAATATAACAATTAAACTCCCCTATATTGGAACATAACATGAGAGGGGATTTCTATTTTTAAATAGTTATTTACCTTGCACCAAAAATGGTAACTTTTGATAAATAACAAAGGTCACGAATTCAAATTGAGAGCTATGAGAATGATAACAAATACTCAAATTTTCAATTTTAAAGCACATCAATTTTTCTCCAATTCCCTCTTTAGGGACCGGTTCTCTCGTAAAATGGTAATAGATTATACTATTTATTCGATTTAAAGTTTGAAAACTTTGTTTTAATTAACATTTACTTAACCTTTTTTTTTTTTTTTTTTTTGGAAATCAACATTTACTTGGTATGGGAAATTCAACAACAGACATGAAAAAGAAAGTTTTATTTGTACGGTTTTAATAACCATACTTCAATTACAGTTGTAATTTATCTCTCAAATTGTGATGTCTTTCCCAACAATTTCTCATAAAAGAGTCACGAGTTCCTCAATTTTTTAATTTCAAATTAAACCTATTAACTACGTCAAACTATCCAATGAAGTTGTCATAATGTATCTGACTCATTATACCTGTTGAATATATTTAAAAAATAATAATAATTTTTGGATGTGATTCGTGAATTCAATAATAGTTCTCACATTTCTAATAATCATAAAATATAAATTCAAGATATTTCATGTATTAAAAAAAAAAAAAGAAAAAAAAAAGATATTTCAAGTTCTCTTCTTCTAATGGTTCACTTCAGTCACAATGTTGTAATTTTACTGAATAATTTTTTACTTGTTAGATATTAATGAACATAAAGATAAAAAGAGGAATGCGCCTGGTTTCAATCAATGCAACCAATAATTTTCAAGCAGGGTACATAGTCCTCAATCAATGAACAGTCTTCAATCATTATAATCTTCAATCAGTATAACAAATAATTTTTAATCAGTGCTAGTTTTCAATTAAGAGACGATGAAAGGCAAAAGTGGAATATACAAAAAAAAAAAGCTCAAAATTATGCTATGGACGAAATATTTTCTAAACAAATGTTATAATTAAAATAGACAACAAAAAAATTGTCTCTTAGACTAAACTTCCTGTAATTTATCATATATATGGTATGGGATAGTTTGTAAATTGTCTATTTTTTTTAATTTTTGAGTGTCTGGATCATCTTACGTGCATTTATACTATTCTGGCAGATAAATTGTCATAACATTTTTTTTATCTCACACCGTATAATATTTTGTTGTCATAAAACTAAATTGATTTTGATCACTATGAATTAAACTCAAAACTTGTTAATTTTTCATTGACTATTTAGGTTATGACATTAAATTTATGATTAGGATCAAATAATTAATTCATATCGTCAACAAAAGCAATAATTAAATGGGATAAGGGTGTACCTATAATTAATAATTAATCATCGTTCAAATCTCTATGCATTTCAATATTGTTGAACTGAAAAATTATATATTTCATATTATTTATTTTTTATTCAACAATATTAAATGGTAGAAGATTTGAATGATCTGTAACTTTTTATTTATGGAGTTTATACACTACACTCTTGTTGGCTATTTTTTTTTTAATTCATATAATGTTGCTATTGGTGAATATCAAACTGCAGCATGAACATGCACGTAATACTTGATATGTCACATATCATTTCTAAAGTACTTGCAAAACAAGTTTCCAAAACTGATGGATACTGTCAAAAAAAAATCCAAAACTGATAGCAATTTTGTCATTTTTTAAGTTCAAGTGGAGTTGAAAGATTCGAGTTGATGATTTCTTAATTATTATGTGTATACTAATGTCGAATAACTATTGCTTTAATTAGCACAATTTTATCATTGAGTAGGAGTAAAACCAGGTTGCACCCTGCTTTTTAAAAACTACTTTTACAGTATATTTCTTCTTTTTTTTTTTATATAGAACTTTTCATTTATTTTTAAGCAATATATATTTCAAAACGATGTTTTTATTTGTATAATATTTCTAAAATATTAATTTTCAATTAAAATTTATTTTCTCATCGCACAATATTATTTATCTTCAAATAATTAATTGAAAATTTAGAATTTAAAAGAGCAAATGTGAGAAATATGTTTCTAGCAGTTTTATATCAAATTTATTTTTTATTTTGTAATATTATTAATCTTTTTATTTTATCCTCCTCTACACATTATTATTACATTTGTTTCCAATAATAAATGAAAGGTCAAAAGAAACATAGTTTTAGTAACATCATGTATGATCTAACTAAGAGATTATAGATTTTGAACTATTTTCACAAATATTATAGAATTAAAAAAAAAAAAAAAAAAAAAAAAAAAAAAACTAACAGATGAAATTTGTAAATTTACCAGAATAATATATTAAAATTTATGTTTCTTACACTAAAACAACAGTTTTCTTATCTAAAAATAATAATAAAAATTGTATTGTATGTGCTTTTCTCACAGAATAATTATAAATGTAGTCAAATTTATTTGTATCCATGGTCATTAACACTTTAATACTGTATTTTAAATACTTATTAATATAATATTATAAGAAAGTATGTGACAATACTCAATAATACCATTAAATACAGTTGTTATTTTTTTTTTAAGTGACCATACTTGTAATTATTTTCTAAATTTGACTAAATGAGAAAGTTTCCCCAAGAATAATAACATTTTTTTCTTTATAAAATTTTAGATGACAACAATTTTACTTTTTATTTCTACTTTATAATATGATTTTCTTGTATATTATTTATCACTTACTAATTAAAAATTGCAGAGTTGAAGATTTGGTTTAAAAAGAAAAAGAAATATATGTTAGTTTAAATTATAGATATATAAAATGTTGTGACCTGAGTGGAAAAGAATATATATATATACTCTTTGTGAAAATTGGAAACAAATCTACCCTAAGTTTTCGTCTTTATGAATATTGTCTTGATGTTGGTGTTGACTATATGGTATGAGATGATACAAACATGTAGTTTGTTACAAGGGAGAATCTGTAAGTGCAATCAGAAGAGTAGGGTCGTCTTCCCTGCATGTACCAAAATGTGACAATCTCTACGAATAATTTTGTGTATATGTATATTGAAAATCGGGAAATTGGAATCACGATCGTTAATATCTTATCGATCGCCTTACGCTAATATATTTGGTATGAACAAAATGAATTTTGAAGTAACTGGCAACTGAACTCAATCCTTCGGTAATAATTTAGGGTGTATTTGGGGCACCGATTTAACTATGATAGACGGATGATTATAATAAATGGTGGATTGTGATAAATGATGAGTCATTATAAAATGTGTTTGAAACACAATTATTATAATAGGGATTACAATAAACAGTGTTTGAGAGATTATGCATTTTTTTTACCTTTATTAGAAATAACTTGAATTTATTTTTAAAATATACAAATAATTATCAAAGTATTTTATTCAACTTAAAATTAATATTTAATCTAATTACAATAAATTAACATTTTTTTAACAAGTAATTTTTTTCTTATTTTTTATATATTAGTATAGCTATATACTAATATATATTTGTACAGTTCTAATTTGGTAATTTTGAATAAAATTATTTCTTTTATTTAAATAACACATTTTATTTTGAAGAAAAAAAAACTTATCCATTAGCTTAAATGGTGCTACGAAATACAAAGTTAGGTTATAATTTACCATATCGTTAAAATTATGTTTTATTAATATTATTATAATTAATACTGAATGGGTCAATGACGCAATAATTTTATTGTTTGGTTGTAAACCAGTTCAACACCAGCATCACGGGTTCGAGCTCGAAAAATTTAATGTGCACGAACTATTATTTTTTCGAAAAAGATACTTAGATTACGATACGCCAAGGGCATACAAAAAGTCTGAGAGAATTACAGAAAAGCTCTCCAATTTAGAGCAATAGAGGCAATGTCATAATTATGAAACATATCAGATTTGTAACACCAAGAAGTAAATAAAACGATAGCATCTTTCCATATGACGGAAGGGCTTCTATCAACATGAATGTCGTCAAAGATTCTTGCATTGCGCTCTTTCCATAAGCACCATATGATAGCGCCCATAATGTTAAGTTTCATAATTTGGGATTGAGAAGAGCAAGACATGTGTAAAAACGTATCAATGAAATCCACCATACTGCTATGTAACCCTGTTGAAAAGAAACAATTTGGAAGAAAAGACCACAATCGTTTAGAGAAAGAACAATGTAGAAACAAATGATCTATAGTTTCTTCATCCCTTTTGCATAAACAACACCATTGAGGTCTAAGACACGACTTCTTTAATCTTTTTTGAACCACCCCATTGATATTCAAGCCTCTGTGAGAAATGGACCAAATGAAGAACTTAATTTTTTTGGGCAAAGTATTCTTCCAAAAATTTTGATAATGAGAACCATTTCCTTGCCCATCGCTAGAAAAAAGAATTTTGACAGATTTAACGGAAAAATCAGCAAAATTATTAGGCTTCCAAACAATAGAATAAGATTTGTTGGAAGATCGGGAAGGCCATGGAGATGAGATGGATTGCCATCTATCCTCGTCACTACAGGCAAAAGGTCTATAAGGAAAGATATTCCAACTAGATGTAGATGGATTCCAAGCTTCACAAACTATTTGTCTCTTTCTTGTTGTGAGGGCAAAAAGACGAGGAGTACATTTGAAAAGAGGGTCTAAACATGTCCAGTTATCATCCAAAAAGTAGTATTATCACCTTTATTTATACGCCACAGAATGTTAGGGAAAATATCTTCCCTCAAGGAGACCAGAGCTTTCCAAGGAGATCTGAAGCTAACAACGGTGCAATTAGAGGGGATATCACCAGCATAAGAAGCCTTATATTTCTGAGCAATCAAATTATGCCAAAGAGCATTCTTTTCATTGCAAAAACGTCATATCTATTTTCCCAAAAGGGCTTTGTTCATTATATTAACTTTAGAGATGCTGAGGCCTCCATCTTCTTTAAGCTTGGTCACAATGTCCCACCGAACTAAACAACTACCACCATTGTTGTCCACCCCCTTCCAAAGAAATTTATGGATCAATTTTTCGATGTTTTTACAAACAGAGATGGGAGCACGAAAGACTGAGAGCATATTAGTAGGAAGGTTGCTAAGGACAGATTGAGCTAACGTGAGATGACCACCTTTAGATAAATAGGTGTATTGCCAATTGCCAAGGCGCTTTTGAATTTTTTTCAATGATGGTCTCCCAAAAGCTAGAACTCCTAGGATTGTCGCCTAGGGGCATTCCGAGATAAGATATAGGGAGTGCCCCGTGAAAACAGTTCCAAATAGATTCCACAACTGAGATATGAGAAGCGTCAGCATTAATCCCCGAAAAAAATGATTTTTGCATATTAATCTTCAAACCGGAGGAGGTCTCGAAGGTTTTTAGTAAAGAAAACAAATTATGAATCTTGGTATCATCAATGACAGAGAACAGCAGAATATCATCGGCAAATAGAAGGTGAGTGATGTGCATATCATTAATTTTGCAGCCTTCAATAATACCTTTTTGTTGAGCATCCAAAAGCAAGTTAGATAAGTAATCCATAGCTAAAACAAAAAGGAAAGGAGAGAGAGGGTCACCTTGGCGGATACCACGTTTAGCAACAATACGCCCACGAGGCCTCCCATTAATCAGGATCGAAAGGTTGACTGTCAAAATACAAGACCGAATCCATCCAATCCATTTATCGTTGAAACCTTTTCTTTTTAAAACATTTAGAATGAAACACCTATTTATCTAAAGGTGGTCATCTCACGTTAGCTCAATCTGTCCCCTCTAATTGCACCGTTGTTAGCTTTTTAAAATGTTTTGTTTTAAAAGTATAATTATTGAAATGGAACAAGCATAAACAAAAATAATGACATTTTTTTAACTTTTGTTTTATATCAATGAAAATCCTTTAGTAAGGATTATAGAGAGATTGAGGAAGATGATAGGTAAGGAAGGGGAGAGACTCCATTGAAGAGTAGAGAGAATTTCATTATAGATAAAAGAAGGTGGAGGTGACACTCTATGCCACATCTTACAACCTTATAGACTAATGAACAATAAAACCTAAAATCAACCTAATGAACTTATATTGATTAAAGTTGCACGTAACCTTTTTTTTTATATTCACTGAGTGTCTTGATAACCATATATATTTGGTTGTTAAAGGTATACTTTATAAAATTAATTTTAAGTATGTGGCTACCTTAAATTGAAGTTATTCTTTATAAGCATTTGCTATTGTGATCAAGGTTGATTAATTAACCTCTTCTTTATTCTTATAATTATTATTTTCTTGATTGGGAAATTTTAACTTATGACCTTTTGATCATTACATATACACTTATGCCATTGAAATATGTTTGGGTGTAGTTGTAACTACAAATTGTATTGTTCATATATATGATATAATGGTGTTACATATATTTTTAAATCCAAAAACATTTGAAGAACAAGAATTCATTATATAATATGTAGATTATACCATATGTCACTAGAATACATTTTTTTAAGATGTGTGTATCCTACTCTCATCTCAAAACTCACCTCATAATAACCGCAGGTTGCTTATTTTAATGTCAGTTTTTATTACTTTCTTTTAGATCCAACAATGATTGGGTTGTTTTCGATTTTGCATGAATTACTTAAAAACAGGTGAAAAGTCGATGATAAGGAAGCGGCACATGCATGTAACGGAGGAGATTCTGCGGGAAAATCCAAACATGTGCGCGTACATGGCACCGTCATTAGACGCGCATCAGGACATAGTGGTAGTGGAGGTGCCAAAGCTAGGCAAACAGGCAGCAGCAAAGGCCATCAACGCACCTCATCTTCTGCACCACCTCGGGCGTGGACGTGCCAGGCGCCGACTACCGACTCCTCAAGCTCCTCGGCCTCCACCCCTCGGTCAAGCGGTACATGATGTACCAGCAGGGGCGGCACCATGCTTCGTCTCGCGATGGACCTAGAGGAGAACAACCAAGGGGCGAGGGTGCTGGTGGTGTGCTCGGAGATCACCGCGGTGACATTTCGAGGACCATCAGAGACGCACTTGGACTCCATGGTGGGGCAGGCATTGTTCGGGGACGGGGAGGCGGCAGTGTCAGACCCGGAGGTGGGGCGGTGTGGACGGGGTCAACGGTGGTGCCGGACTCGGAGGGGGCGATCGACGGGCATTTGAGGGAAGTGGGGTTGACATTTCATTTGCTTAAGGATGTGCCTGGGTTGATCTCTAAGAACATTGAGAAGAGTCTTAAAGAGGCCTTTACGCCGCTTGGAATTAGTGATTGGAACTCTATTTTTTGGATCGCTCATCCGGGTGGCCCTGCCATTCTTGATCAGGTACTTCTAACACAATAATACTTGTTATATATAATTGGTTTAAATAATTAATAATTAATAGTTTATAACGAAATCTGAACGTAAAAAAACATGTTAACCAGCGTTTTAAAAGGCTCGTCTACGTGCGCCTCTAGTCTGTGAAGGAATTGTGCCCCCTTTTTTTTTTAATTTAGGTTAAAATATAATTTTGGTTCATATATTTTGAGTTTAGTTTTATTTTGATTTTAACTTTCCAAATGTTCAATTTAATTAATGTGTTTTTTTCAAAAAGAAAAGCTTAAAAGTAATTTATATTATAAATTTAAAGTTAATACTAATTAAATTTGATTCAATAATGTTAATAATTTTAATATAAGTAAAGGCAAAATAAAAACGTATGTTTGAAATTTATAGAGAATGAAGGTAGATTTTGAAGAAAAATTTACGTAAACTTATAGAAAGGATCAATTTTAATGTTTTTTTTTTTTTAATGTATATATATAGTGGATAAAATTAGACACTTTAAAATTGGACTAAATAGAATAAAACTTAAAATACAATAATCAAAATAATCTTTGAACTTTTTTTAATATAAATAAATTTTACAAATTCTAAATACAAAACTTCTTGGATTTAAGGATTCCTTTTTGTTATTTACTAATAGAAAATAACATTTACTAATCTATATGTTTTATTTTTATATGTTCTCAAACTATGCTATCTCTTTTTATAGATGAGTCATATAAAATCATTGCAAGCTTTTGAGTTAGATTTTCCAAAGATTGATGGTGAGAATCAAGATATATGTTAACTTCCCATAAAACATTCCAAGTTTCCCACGATATATTTTTATTTCTAGGTAATTTTAAAATATTTATTGAAATTCAAAGTTAAAATTTTAATTTCTATAAATAAATAAATAAATAAAATGTGTATTTTTAAATATAATACAATATTTAGGAATTCTTTTTTATAATTTAGCTTGTAATATATGTAGAATTTCGATATTGTTTTATTTTTATCTCGACTATTTTACTTGAACGGGTAAGATTTTAGTGATTTAGTTTTTTTTTGTTCTCTTCCATTTTGATCGGTTCTAATATCTACGAATTTAGATTAATTTTCTTTTCCATTAAAAATAGTTTAAGCATTGCAGTTTTTTTTTTTAGAGAAAAAGTTTAAGCATTACAGTTGAACACAAGGGTTTCCATACCAAAATTTGAGATAAATACTAAATAGAGCAAACACCACTATGTTCTTTTCTTTCTTTCTTTGTTTTTTTTTTTCTTTTTGAGTACAAGTTGGAGGAGGGAACCATGGTGTTGAACTAGATTATCACCAAACAATGAAACCATTAGTCAACCGATCCAATAGTTAATAAATTGAGGTAGTATGTTTAATATTCTCTTCATGATTTCATTAAGGAGAAACTAGGTATAAAGGAGGAGAAATTTAGGGCAACTCGAGAAATTCTAAGCGAGTACGGTAACATGTCGAGGGCGTGCGTGATGTTTATATTGGATCAAATGAGGAAAAACTCAATGAAGGAAGGAAAATCATCGACCGGAGAAGGGCTCGAATGGGGAGTCCTATTTGGGTTCGGGCCGGGGTTAACGGTGGAGATGGTGGTGCTACATAGCATAAACCTAAAGGACACGAAATTACCGACAATCATTAACAAGGATGACGAAAAGTACTATCATTGCAGTTAAAAATTTTCAGCGTGATTGATAAAGATTTTGGTGTTTGGTCGTATTTTGCAGTAAAATAAAAGTGAGTGTTGGAACTTTGAGCTCCCTACCAACTATTTGTTGTACTTTGTTCATTGTTTTCATTACTTGTTGTATTAATTTGTCTGTTTCTCATATAAGAGTGAAGGTAATGTTTACCTTTATTTATTTTGATAATTAGCGAAACAAGCCTTCTCTATATAAGAAAGAGAGTTCTTTCTCATGCATTTATCAAATAACTTAATATAAAAGTGAATTGCTCTCAAGCCTAAAATATTTTTTTAGAACTACTTTGCTTCTAAAACTTCTTGTTGGCTAACACCTCAGATCCGAAATCTGAAGCCACACCTCTAAAATCAATCCGATGAAGAATATTATCATCATATCTATGAAAAAATCTTTTGGGGTCATTGGATTTGGAGTTGAAAAGAGGAGAGGAGAGTTAGTGGAAGACAGAGAAGAAGTAGAGTAATTTGGAGATATGAAGTACTTGTTTGGAGATTGGTGTTTTGGAGAAGAGATGTTGCAAAAATATTTATTTTATATTAATTTTTTTATATAATCATTGTATATTTGTATTAATTGATAAATTTAATATATTTTATTTTATATTGTGTGATAAAAATTTAAAAAAAGTTTAATGTGACATTTGATAAATTAGATAATATAATCTTTTATATTATATTATATGGTTGAAAATTAGAAAAATGTTTGATATAACATTTGATAAGATTATATAAAAGATTTGATGTAATGTTGAACGAGTGGTTGAGGAGGAGTTGAGGAGAGGTTGATGTACTAAAAACAAACATGGAGTTTGGAAATTCCAACTCCTTCCTCTTCCTTTCTTCTTCTCATCACCAAAATTCAATCACCTCCTTTGGCACTTTGACAGAGGTAACACGTCAAACAATAATAATCTCCTCCATCTTCGTTCAAGAGAAAAACTTTCTACTATGGAAAAGTATTATCTTGTCTTTACTTATGAGCTACAAGCTGGATAGCCACTTGGATGGAAGCATACCATGGATGTTGCGTTTTGTTGTATTTTGGTAAGAATTTATTTTTCACAAAATGATTTTGCACAATATTTTTCTCAAATAAATTCTTTTTAGAAGCATTTTTCAATTTAAGGCAATTTGCTCTAATATGACCTTTAACTCCACAATAATGACATATGAGTACAAATCTTGACTTCATATGCACATTTCTAGAATTTTCAAGATTAGGCACAAAATTTAATTTTTCATGTAAATCTCTATCTTTTTCATGGTTATGATTACATTCTTCATTATGAGCACATTTTGATCTAGCATGAAATTGTCTAGGCACAAAATTTGAATGTTCATGGATATTTCCCTTCGACACAAATTTAGAATTAACAAGATTAGAAACATTGCTTAAAACATCTTTAGGCCTACTAGAAGTAGCTTTAATCATTCTAGTGTTAGAACTAGATGAACAATTTTTATTCTCATTGCCTAATCCTCTTTTATCAATAAAGTGTTTACTCATGTCAATAGTTTTATCAAAATTTTGAGAACTAATAGTCAATTTCTCAAAAGATACTTTTACAATTTCAAGCTCTTTAGTACCAAGCATTTCCTTTTCTTTAAGCATATGCAAAAGATTATTGTTTTCAAAACTCTCACATTCAAGAAATTTAATTTTATCAATCAAGGAACATTTATTATTTTCTAAAGATATATTGCTAGTTTCAAAATGAATAATTTTATCTTTCAAGCTAGCAATTTCACATTTTAATTTCAATGAACAAGACTTCATTTCCTCATTTTTATTTTTCAAATCATCCAATTTCCTTTCCAATTCACAAGATAAAAAATTAAGATCTTTATTCTCTTTTTTAAGAAATTCAATCCTAGCATTTAATGCATTTTTCTCATCACTACAAGCATCAATCTCATTAAGTAAGAATATATTATTATATCCATTTTTCAAACATGCATTTTCATTTATCAAAGATTTGTTTTCATTCAACAACATTTTATACTTCTTTGATAGTTTAGCATACTTCAAGATAATTTTTTAAAATCATGTTGCATGCTTTCAAATGCATCAAATAATTCATCATAAGAAAGAGGTTCTCGAGTTACCTCATCTCCATCGCTTTCATTATTGGAATCGTTACTTGAATTAGCCATCAAGCATAAGGAGGATTTATCGCACTTTTCCTTTATAACTTCCTGAACATTTTCTTGATTTTGAGATTTATAATTCTCCTTCACATCAATCAAGCCATTAGTAGTACAAGTAGATTTTTCAAGAAAATTCCAAATATTGTATGTAAAATCAAAATCAAAATTCTATCGCATATATTTCTATCTAAAGCACAACATATAATATTTATTGCTTTGGCATTAAAAGTAAGTAACTCATTGTTCAATTGCAATTTACATAAATCATTCTCACAAACATATAAAATATTAGAATCCATAGCACACATAAAACTTTTCATTCTACTTCTCCAAAACTTATAATTTCTGCCATCAAAGAAAGAAGGCTTATCAATACAATGACTTTCAAGAACACCTAAAGTTGTCATAACTCTAGCAATTAAGTTTTGTTATATTTTTAGGCTTTAGTTCTTTGTTAGCTGATAGGTTATTTTTCCCTGTCATTTAAATTATGAATGCTTACTGTACACCTCCTGCTTTGATATAAAAGGGTCTTTTGTCCACATTGGACTTGACCAAAATTTTTCCCAATTTCTCAATATTTCAAATCTCTAGCTTTCAAAGTTCTTCATCGACTAGCTTTAATCGAACGATTCATCTTCTCAAATTCTCAGCTTTGATCTTGTGTTACTTCGTCTATCGATTCGGTTTTCAACCCAAGCTTTTGTGTATGTTGGTGTTTCTTATCTAGTTAAATCACAAGTACTCGACATTAATAAATAAATAAGACGTGAGCACTAGTTTCGTCTACACTCTTTCAACATTTTGGAGGAACCAAATGAGTGTATAAGGTTAAAATGGACTGATTTGGTGCTATTCGTCGCTATAAAGCAAGATTAGTAGTTAACGACTACCTTCAAACTGTTGGCATCAACTATAAGGAGACGTATAACCCAATTGTAAATCTTACCTCTATACAACTTGTTCTCACTTTGGTTTTCACTTGGAAATGGCAAATCTAGTAATTTGATGTTCGTAATGCCTTCCTTCATGGTCGGTTAAAAGAAGAAATTTATACTATTCAACTCTTGGGTACTTTGATCCACAACATCCTATATTTGTGTGTAAACTTTAGAAATCTTCGTGTGGCTTTAAGCAGACTCTACATACTTGGTGTGAGCACTTCCATAATTCCTTAGTTTCCTAAGATTTCATTGAGTCGCATGTAACAGTCCAAACTTTCACTTTTGTGTAAATAAGGTAATTTTGAGATTTTTGGACTCCCATAAGGGTTTTAAATTATTTAATTGCCTCTTGAAGAGCCTTGTTCCGAGAGGGGAAAGGTTGTCGCTTGTTTTAAGAGGGACAATTAGATCATTTAAGCCTCAAGGGCATTTTTGTAATTAAAAGGCATTTTTTCCTAAGCATAAATAAGACTTGTTTGATTTTTGCCTCTAAGATTTCATCATCAATTGGGCATATTTTTCATTATCTTCTTTCTCTCAGTTTTTGTGCAAAATACTTTGAGATTTGTGACATTCAACTTGTTGGAAACACCTTAATTTTTGTGTGGTCCATCAGTCTAAAGAGTGTTCATCTGAAAGCCTCCACCTCACAATAACTTTCTAGCTAGAGTTTGACACGAAACGCGTCCATCGCTACCTAGAATCGATCACGAAGCAGCACCGAGCTGCGATATTCTTTCGTCTAGAAATCCAAGCCACGTGGAGATTCATTCCCGAAGCAACACGTCATCAAGTTCTGTTCACCATAGCAACTCTAAACATGTGCGTCGCCTGTAACAACTTACTTTTTATGTCCTTGTAAATAAGGTTATTTTAGATTTTCAGGACTCTCGAAGGTGTTTTAAATTATTTAGTTGGCCTTTGAGGAACTCTAGGGGCCTTTTTTTAAAGGGGCAAGATCGTCTTTGGTTCCAAAAGGGGCAATTAGGTAATTTATGGCCTAATGGCATTTTTGTAATTAATTGGATCTTACTTTAGAATATAAGACTCACATTTGCCTCAATTTGACCCAGGTTCTCAATCAAACACACTTTTGGCCTCCCTTCTCATTCTTATCTACTCATTTCTCTCTTGATTTTTATACTCAACCCTCCTTGAATCTCAACCCTTAGAAATCATGTAGAAACCCTAAGAACTCCAAGTTCTAGCATCGTGAAAACTTCGCCGAGAAGACGTCTTCAAGCTACTGGTCATGTCATGTCAACTTGTGCCTTCACTTAAACCGTCATCGTCATTGCAGAAGACGTTGCCCGAAAAGACTTCTTTGAGTGCACACCTCTGAGCTCAACATAACCGCATGCACGATCCGTCTCTAAGCCTGAGCATCACCATGCGTTTCTCCCAGCGATGCACGATCCGTTATCTAGTCTCATTCTGGTCCGAGCCTTTGTACAAAGTAGACGCACCTTCTGAACCTACCGCAGCGCCTCCTGAACATGTAGTAGCGCCTCTCCAAATCGTTGATCTATCTTTTAGCCTCACATGTGCCTCCGAGCTAGTTTCGAGCTTACTATTGCCATTGACCGTTGATTAAATTTTAAAACATCATTTTTGGATAATTTTGATGATCTTAGTCTGTTTTTGGCAGTTTAAGGTGTTATTTCTAACACATTTGTGTGTTATAGGCTCGGGATCTCAGTAGCACTTGTAAGAGCATTTCGAAGGGGATTTCAGTGGTAGAATCTTTGGATTTGGCCAAGGTGAGAGACCATTACATCTAGTTCGAGTTCATGGTGGCAATTATGAGCATGTTTAAGTAAGTTAACTGGTAGTTGTCTTGATATGATGTTGTGCTTAGTTCTGATGTTTGATATGTGTTCTGTTGATGTGTTACAATTACCTGGGATAGAAGATGCATGTAAAGCCACGTTTACTTACTGAAAAGCATGACAGTCGTTTCATATGGAACCTGAGTTAATTATTGCGTGTTGATATCCTAAAGGGAATTAGCTTGTAATCCCGATGGGGATTGCATTAGTGCCCCAAAGAGGACTCGCATGTTTTTAGCACGTGCTGGTGCCTGGGACAAATGTGGTCTGGTTATAAGTATCCTATAGAGGTGTTGATCAGTTGTCAGGCAAGAGACGATATTCCACTCGCAATTAGTGTTATAAGATGGTCGACCGACCGGAGCACTCTATCTACCAGAGTTTTCATGCCAGTATCCTAACTATCTTATCATGGTCTTGGGAGTGCGTGGGTGATATCCCACTGCAAACGATGTTTGCACTAGTATTTCACTGTGAGAGTGTGGGTCTTAAGGGTCGCCAGGTAACCCAAATTTCCCAAATGAGTCATAGAACTCTAAAGGGTATTTTAGTCTTTAGCATTGGCCTTAGACAGCTCATAGGAGCTTGGGTCATTGAACTCCTTCATTATATTCTTATGCATGCTTTTACAGATCTCGAGCTAGGGATCCTTGCTGAGTTTAAAAACTCACCCTTCCTTTTATGGGATTCCACATGTGTATTCACGGGCTCTACCAGGATGGATGATCGAGCTGGATTGACTATGGGACTAGCTACATTTTTTAGTCTTTTTTTAGATGTTATTCCTTCTACACGAACTATTTTAAGGCATTTTTTTAATTTATAGTTTTACTGTGGATTTTATGTTGTTTAATTGGGTACCCTGCACTTGATTTTCCAAATTTTCTTTAAGTTATTCAATCATATTTTAGCAATAAATGGATTTATTTTACATTACATGCCCACTATATATGAGATGACTGTTTCGAGTTCATGCATTATAGTAAAGACTTAGGTTAAGACCCTAATCTAGGTCGGGTCTTTAAAGTCGTCTTCAAACTTGTTTGTAGCGTTCCCAAGTAGTAGAACGAGCTTGCCAAGCCGTGTTGTTTGTAGCGTTCTCAAGTCAATAATGTTAATCATTTTAATACAAACAAAAGTAAAATGTAAACATATTTCTAAAATTTATAGAGGAAGATGTTAAGCTTTTTTAAAATAAATTCACAAAGAAAAGAAAAAGAAAAAAAGACCACAATGGCCAATTTCAGGTTGTTTTTCTAATTTAAAAGACTAAATGGAACATTTAAAAGTCAAGAAACATTTTTTGGCAATACGAGAAATATGAGGAATTGAACCTTTAACTTTGAAGCCGCTAGTACAAAATGTCGGTTAGCTATACTCATTTTGGCAAAAGTCTAGGAATTAAAAGGAAACAAACCTCAAAAATCCATGAATTAAAATTTGACATTTAAAAGTTCGAAGACCAAAATAAAACAAACCTTATAGGGTGTTTGTTTGTCAATTTTAAAGAGAATTTACATATAATATTTATTAACTACTCCTCAAAAAATCACATTCAAACTAGTTATTATAACTACTCAAAACAACTTCTCATTTCTAACTACTAATTTATAATCATCTATTTCTAACTACTCAAAATAACTCTTCATTTTTAATCATTCAATCATCCATTTCTAACTACTTAAACAACTCATTTTTAACCACTCATTTCTAATCATTCTTTTTTTTTAACTACTCAAAATAACTATGCATTTCAAATTCACATCCAAACAAGCTATTGTGTCTAACTTCTCTACAAAAAAAAATTACATTCAAACGAGTTTGTGTCTGCCACTCATCCATAAAAATTTACATCAAACGAACTATCACAAAATCATCAATATTCTAACAACTTAAAATAACTCTTCATCCAAAACCTCATCTAACAACTCCTTAAAGTCTGAGACCAAAATGATAATTCAACTCAAATAATAATAATAATAATAATAATGAATGATTGTAACTACACAAAACGAACTTCTCATTTTTAACTAACTCCTCATTTTTAACTACTCAAAATAACTCATCATTTCTAACAACTAATTCTAATCATCTATTTCAACTACTCAAAATAACTTCTCATTTCTAAACACTCATTTCTAATCATTTATTTCTACCTACTCAAAACAAACAATTTCAAAAATCTTAATTTTTTGACTACTAAAAAAAAAATCCTCAAACAAACTCCTTATCTAAACACCTCCTTGAAGTATGAGACCAAAATGATAATTTAACTCAAATAATAATAACATTCAAACAAGTTATTGTAACTACTCAAAACAACTCCTCATTTCTAAGTACTCAAAATAACTTCTCATTTCTAACCACTAATTTCTAAAAATTCATTTTTAACCGGTCAAAATGACTTCTTATTTCTAATCACTCAATTAACTACTCAAAACAACTCCTCATTTTTTAGTACTCAAAATAACTCCTCGTTTCTAACCACTAATTTCTAAACATTCATTTTTAATTAGTCAAAATAACTTCTTATTTCTAATCATTCAATTATTCATTTCTAACTACTTAAAGTAACTCATTTTTAATCATTCATTTTTTAACTACTCAAAATAACTCCTTATTTCAAATCAACATCCAACAAGCTATTGTCTCTAACTCTTCTACAAAAAAAAAAAAAAAAAAAAAAATCACATCCAAACGAGTTTTTGACAGTAACTCCATACAAATCTACATCCAAACAAATTATTAAAAAAACTTCAATTTTCTAACTACTCAAACTAACTCTTCATCTAAACACCTTTTTGAAATGCGAGATCAAAATGATAATTTAATTCAAATAATAATAATAACAATAACGTTCAAACGAGCTATTGTAACTATTCAACATTTCTAACCACTAATTTCTAACTACTCAATATAACTCTTTATTCCTAAACATTCAATTATTCATTTCTAACTACTCAAAATAACTTATTTTTAACCACTTATTTCTCATTATTCTTTTTTTTTTCTTTTGAACAGCTCATTATTCATTTTTTAAATACTCAAAATAACTTTTCATTTCAAATCTACATCCAAACAAGCTATTACATCTAACTCTTCTATACAAAGATTACATCCAAACGAATTTTTTGCCGCAACTCCTCCATAAAAGCCTACATCTAAACAAATTATTACAAAAACCTCAATTTTCTAACTATTAAAAATAACTCTTTAAACTAATTTTCATCCAAAATCTCATCTAAACACCTCGTTAGAATGTGAGATCAAAATGACGATTGTGACGATCACGATAATGATCATGATCATGACCATGATGATTATAGCCATGACGATGATGATCATGAGCATGACGATGATGAGCATGACCATGACCATGACCATCATGGGGGTTAATTGTGAAAATGGGTATTTTTAAAAAACTTACTATTAAAATGGGTAATTTTTTAAACCTATTATCAAAATGGGTTTAATTTTTTGTCATTATGCTGTGATGACTTTAGTATAGTCACCACCACCTTGAAATTTTCATAAAAAATAACCGTGTTAAAAGAAAGTTTGTGGTGATGACTATAGAAGAGTCATCTTCTTCTTGAATTTTGGTTATGACTATAATAAAGTCATCTTCTTCTTTGTAAGAAAAAATAATATTAATAAAAAAAAATTACTTATATCTTCGTTAAGCTAGGGGCCATTTGATAATACATCACCAAGGGGGTGTTTGTTTGACATATTTAGGTAGAATTTAGATTAAGGAGTTATATTGAAGAGTTAAAAATTGAGAGTTGTGCCAAAAACTCATTTGGATATAGTTTTTGTGTAGAGAAGTTAGAGTCAAAATCTTGTTTGAATGTATTTAAAATGAGTAGTTATTTTTAATAGTTCAAAAAGAAATTATTAAAAATGAGTTCCTTTGATTGATTTGAAATGAATGATTAAAAATGAGTGGTTAGAAATGATTGAATAATTATAAATAAATTATTAAAAATGAAGGGTTAGAAATGAGAGTTATTTTTAAAAATAGTAAAAACTCGTTTGAATGTAGGTTTTCGAGGAAGAGTTAATAAACCCTAAAACTAAATCCTACATAAATATGTCAAACAAACAGCCCCCAAAGGATTATCTCACTACTAATTGATTTATTAAATAATATTTAGAATACTCACTTGAAAACTTTTAAAATAATTTTAAAATATGTATTTTAAAATAATATTTTCAAAATTTTAAAAACCAAAAGTTAAACAATAGAATTAAAAAAAAACATTTAAAATAAGTTTTTATTTCAACTTTTAAAATATTTTTTTACATACATATTCAAAGCCTAAACTTAAAAAAATAATAATATAAATATTATTTTTTTCAAATACTATTTTAAACTGTTTTAAAAAAATTAAAATTACATTTTTTTTTTATAATTAGCTTTTATTTTAATAAACATCATATTACTAGTGAAGATGCATTACAACTAAAAATATATACTTACATGTATTTAAATAATTATATTCTAAAATTATTTTGTTATGATTTAGGAAATGATTATTTAAAAGTGTGTTAGTATAAATATTTGTAAGACATGATTATTTACATGTATGTTAGTATATATTTTTAATTGTAATGCATTTTCGATAATATATGATTTTTAGTAAAATAAAAGCTAATTATTAAAAAAAAAATTATTTAAAAAATGTAATTTTAGTTTTTTTTTAAACCGTTTAAGAATAGTATTTGAAAAAAAATAATATTTATATTATTATTTTTTTAAGTTTAGGCTTTGAATGTATGTAAAAAAATATTTTTAAAAGTTGAAATAAAAACTTATTTTAAATGTTTTTTTTTAATTCTATTGTTTAACTTTTGGTTTTTAAAATTTGAAAATATTACAATACATTCTTTTGTTTTTATAATACGTACTTTTAAATTATTTTTAAAGTTGTCAAGTAAGTGTTCTAAATATTATTTAATAAATCAATCAGCAGCGGATAATTCCTTGGTGGAAGCACTTTCAAATGGGCCCCTAATTTAAAAAAGAAAGATTTTTTTTATATCAATAATATGTTTTTTTACAAAGAAAAAGATGACTTTACTATAGTCATCACCAAAAATTAAGAAGAAGATGACTCTTCTATAGTCATCACCACAAACTTTCTTTTAACACCGTTATTTTCTTTTTTGAAAATTTTAAAGTGGTGGTGACTATACTAAAGTCATCACCGCATAAAAACAAAAAATTAGACCCATTTTGACAATAAGTTTAAAAAATGACCCATTTTAATAATAAATTTTTAAAAAAAACCCATTTTCGCAATTAATCCCATCATGGTCCCTGTTTCCTTCCGGAAGAAGCTTAGAAAGCAAGTGTGTGATGGTCAAACAAATTGTAAGAAAAGCGTACATCATTACCAGCCAAAGAATTCGTCAACGCCATATGAGATAATAAATTATCCCCCTTCTTCTTCTTCTCCTTCGTCCTGCTACGATTCAGCGCCTATTTTTCCCTTCCCCCATTTTATTACTGCTCAGAAGAAATGATGGAGTTTCTTCCCCCTCAGGAATCCCCCGATTTCTCTTCCTCTCATCCGATTCAAGGTACTTTTTTTTTTACTTTACTTTACTTTACTTTTCCCTGATTCTCCTTCAAATTTCTCTAATTTCTCCATTTCATTTCTGCCCTCTAACTGTTTGTTGATTTGCCTGAATGAATGAATGAAGAACAGCCCCCGCCCCTTCTGCTACTCCCTCCTCTCCTGGATCTACCACTTCCATCAATCTCTCTCGCATTTACAAAGCCAATGTACTCCACACCAATTCCTACAAAGAGATGATCAGAATTACCAGCTCCATGGACTGTGTCATCCCCGATGAAGAGCTCGCTCATGTCCTACGCCCCCATCGAGATCATGTCGACAATGCCCTTCATCGCTCCAAGTCCAATTCCCTTTCCAATCTCATATCTTCTTACTTCAAGTACAGCGAGGAAACCACCTCCCTCTGCCTCGCCCTCCGCCGGAACATTGCTGCCGCCCGTCGATTGTACTGCCCGATCCACTCGCTTCTCAACCAGCTTCCTCTCCACTCCCTTACTCAATCCCAGTGCGACCTCATCTTCCAAGAATTCGGTAATTTAGGTCCCTTTTGTTAATCATTTGAAATGATTTTTTGTTTTTGGGTTTTAAAATTTAAGATTATTTTTAATCAAATTTCTTTGAATGTCTTTCATTTTTCTTACAATGTATTTATCTTTCTTTCAACAAAGTATGTGAATGCTAATCAAATTTCAAAAATAAAAATAATCTTTTTGAAGCTACTTTTTTATTTTTCCAAATTTTGTTTGGTTTCTAAAAATACAAGTATGATGGAGATATACAAATAAGATAAAACATATAGTAAAATAGTTGTTATAAGCTTAAATTTCAAAAATTAAAAACTAAAAAAAAATGGTTATCAACCGGAACCTTAATAAAATGATTTGAATTAGTTATGTTACCTACTAATGACAGTCTAATTGCCTGGTCAGCAAGTTGTTGCCAGGGACTAAACCAAAATATGTTGATTATGATTTATTTTGGTCTTTGGTTTCTGCTTCTATTAGTTAGACGTAGCTGACACATTGTTGTTAAACTAAATTTGTGTGTGTTTGTCTTTGTTGTTTTATTCTTTGATTGTCGTTTTACCTTTTCTATCACGACAGTGAAATTCAACGAGGAGGCCAACCCTTTTCCCAGCTCGAACTCACAATCTCTTGATAGAATCCAAGACCTCTACAACGATCTCAAGCGCCAACTGGATCGCCGCCTCCGCAAGTCCAGCTCCAAGATACGCTTTGTGCGCCCTCCCATATGCTGCGGCGGCGACGGCGATGATGCCATCATGGCATATATTCCTCCCAAGTTTGCCAGGAGAGAACTGGCGTATGCAGCTCAGCTTAAAGTTGCGTCTAGGAATACCTATGTTCTAAAGCATGACCTCGACACGCTCTATAGCGTAGTCAAGCGTTTGCATGACTCCGTGGAGAAAGACATAGACTCCGTTCAGTTTGGTTTGACGACGGGTAATAATATTAACTCAGTTCAGGAGGTGCTCAAAGAGTTGGGGTGGAACCAACAGACTTTGGGGCAAAACCTTGATCTTCTTGAACAAAAGATAACAACTAGTTTCATCACCGTGAACCGCTCAAGATCTCAGCTTCTCGAGGCGATTTTACTTCATCAAACTAGTGCTGAGTCTTCTCATTCTCAATAGTATGGAGAAGTTCACCCTATTTTTTCCTTCTAAACATTGTTTTGTTCATACGCTGATATTCAACCTGTCTCTAACTATTTAGATACCAATAAATTCAGACCTTCTGGAGCTTTTACTGATGTCTGCAGTTGGAAAGTTGAAAGCATTTCTTAATTGAGATATATGCTATATCTATTCTGTATTTGTATCGATAACATACATCAATAGGAGTTTGAAAATAAAGTTCTTACATTTTGTGCCCCTGCTGGAATAGTTATTTCGAACTTTTATCGATAAAGAATATTATTCGTTTTAACTCAACTTAGCTATGACTATGAGCAATTAGATCTTTCATTGCTATAAAGAAAAAATTTCACATGAAAAAGTAAGAAAAAATTCTAAAGCAAATAATACTCCCTATCATGTCTATTAGAAATGTGGACATCCATCTCAAAACCAATTGGTGATGAGAGGAGTAATCCACCTTTCTTATATATTGCTATGAGGTCTCCACTCTTTTCGATGTAAGATCCTAACAATGTCGCAAAAGAGAGAGCTACTTACTTCTTCCTGAATAACTTCTGTCACACAAGTGTGGAAAAGAGCCCCTCCCATTGTCTAGTTGTTTGTCATACACGCAGCTTGTGATTAGGCTCTGATATGTCACTAAATTACCCTGAAACCTACAAGAAAATGGAGATAAGTTGGCACTAGCTCAATCGGTATTGAGAAATGCAATACTAATTCTTTGAAAAGAACATAAAGGTAGTCCCAAAATAAGTAATGTTTTTCCTGCAATAACTGAGTTCAGAACCAACCATTATATAGTGTCAAGAGGGGCTTAGAGAATAGGTGGTAGATTTAATCTAGTCACTTAACTAAAAGTTAATGTCCTATGAATTTTTTTGACATCCAAATGTTGTAGAGTCAGAGGTATGTTCCATGAGAGTAGTCGAGGTGTGCATAAACTGAGCTTAAACACTCACGAATTTTAAAAAGAAAAAAAAAAACCGTTCAGAACTTCCCTTGAATACAACAGTGGCCGCTCAATAGCTGACGTTCATTACCAAAAAAACAGAAAAGAAAAACCTACAAGCGTAATCTCAAGATCTGACATTGGTATATTCTTGAAATGCTTCCGACGATACCCCGTTCCTCTTCATTTTTCGTCTTTGCTGGCCTGCTAAATTATATCTGTGTTAGAAAATAACATTTCTAATTTACACTCACGGATGATGGAAAATTTTTGTTAGAGGCCAACAACATTTCTAGTCGTGCATGTCAACCACGTTAGAGTGGGGGAAAACATGATTCTTATTTGAGCTTGAAAGCTTTTTACTCAAAAGTGGCTCAGACAGAATAAAGCAAAAGAACCTGATAACTACGACAATTCTATCAAACAAGGGTTCTTGGATCATAATCGTGTTCAATAGCATAGAGATCCTGAATAACATACAATTGATGATCAAAAGCAATCAATCAAGAAATCTGAAAGACACAAAATGCATGCCCATGCTAGGAAGAAAGCATGGGCCTTCTCTAGTTAAACTAATCCAAGCATCAGTGCATGAAATGAAGCCAAATTAAAGAGTGGTAGAGTTCAAACCCAAGTCTCATGTTCTCAACCTGGATCCGCTCAACCAGAATCATCATCCTCTGATTCTGTACTGATATCAATTTGTTTTGAAAAGACATGACTTTTGCTTAACGCTCCATATATAAGTCCCTTTAACCTGTAAAAATAAAGCAACAACAAATGGCCCGAAAAGATAACAAAGAAGTTCACGAGACAGATAAAGATATTTGTACTCGTGACCCTGAGACTTCGAGAAAGAACATCCATATTCGCGTATGATAGAATAAACTTCTGTTCCATTAAAGTTATTTGATCAATCCCAACTTCCAAGTAATACTATGTACTGCAATGGTGTATTATATGAGTTCACGTCAGTTTGTTATGTATTGAACAATGTCCCAAGTGTTACTGTTATGAGAGAGTGAAAATTAAGAGCTAAAGCCACCATTTTTCAAGTTACCAATTATTTGTAGACAGAGAGAAGAAAAATATAATCCAAATCAATGGGGCAATGGGATTAAGAAATTAGCCATAGCCTCTTTCCTGATCACCTCTTGTTTAAAAGTATTGAAAATTAAGCAGGTTTGGTAAATATGGGAGATTGTCCAGAGGATTCTCAATGAAGTATTTGGTCAAAACAGAACAATAGGACAAACAACCTTTGCACTTGATAAAAAACAACAAATTGTAAACAATGCATAGTCTGAACTTATTTAGTTATGTTCCTCTAAAGTATTATGTTGGCAATGGCACTATCGAAAAAGAGAAGTGGTTTAGCACCTTGGATTCATCCACAGAGATAAGAAGACTAAGACAATATTGTGCAGAAAGCGCAACTGCAATTTCCTCGTCTGTTGCTCGTTTTAAAGTTGCTCTTCGATCACCTGAAGAAATTCAATTATGGGAGTTCTACAAATACAGCAATGCGTTGAAGATCTCTCCGGAAAAAATATTGAACATCGGCATCGCGATCGAGTGAATTTTCAACCATAGATTAAATAACCGAAGCAAAATGAATCATCACAATTCACAGATAAAGATTCTCAAGCAAGGATAGATACATGATCAAAATTAGTGAATAAAGAACCATTACTAGCAAGGCCACAGTACTTGAAACAATTTCCCCATAAACTTTTGTTCCAAAACATCGGCTTCTCCAGGCGAGAGCTATTGCTGCTACAATTTTCAAGAGCCGTGTATAGGATCGAATAACGAATATAATTATCGCACAAAATTGAATCTAGCTTAACAAACGAACCAAAAAAAGCGAATAATTCTGAATTTAAAAAAAAACGAGGAACGGTGAAATCAAAACGTTGTAATTACAAAAGATCATCAAAATGCAGAAGATACGAAGAACGAACTGAGAACTCAAGCCGCTGAAAAAACTTGAGAAACTCATCATGAAAGAAGCGATTAAGGAAAGAAGGTACCGAGATGACTGAAAAAGGCTCTGATAAGCGCGGGCTTTGAGGATGAGCGAATGACTCCATGCTTCTGCTTTGGTCATTGATCGGAAGTTTCCAAAAGCAAAGCGACTGCCATAAACAGAAATTGAAATCAATCGATGAAGCTTTGATCTGGTTTACCAGTTTGGGACAGATGAATCCATGGCCATGGATTCCCATTTTCCTTCAACAAATCTTCCGCTTTATTCGGCGGGAAATTCTCCCGTTTGTACATCAACTCTCCTAGTGGCTCAGTTGTGTTTGCTTCCAAACTTTTTCTTTTTTCAATTTTGGGATTTTTTTTTTTTTTTTAAACCAGAAAATCAAAACTTAGCTTCATTATACCAGATTAACCACACCCGTTCTTAGACTAAATATTGACAGACATCGAATGAATGAAAACACGAAAAGTGTCTATAAATTAATGTCAATAATATTAATGTAACACAATTAGAATGCAGACCAATTCGAAATTATTTGCATCATAATTATTAATAGGTTTTATCCTCACTAATTAATATCAATAATTATATTTACTACACTTTTTTTAAAGAAATTATATTTGTAATTATTTTCAAGATTTAACTAGATTTGTAAATTTTTTCCTTTGAACTAACAAAACAAAAATCAAAATACTTTTCTTTTGTAGATTATAACATGGTTTTTGTCCACCTTCAAACTATTGCTTAGTTTTGTAAATCATTTGCGATCTTAGTTTTGAATGGTTGAATGTGCTTGTCTTCTCATTATTTATCTACAAAAGAAAAGTATTTTGATTTCTTAGTTAACTTCTATATTAAAATTAAAAGGTCTTCCAAAGCTTTTTTTTTTTTTCAAAAGACCTCAATGCTAAACCATGTTAGTATGTAATAATTATGGTGACATTTCAGATTTTTTTAAAAAAAAAAAATTATAACCATCCACACACAAAAGCAGCCTTGCATGTATATATTATTGATATCATTTACTTGTAGGTAACTGTATTCCAGATCTAAATCAAGTTTGGAAACACATCAAACAGCAGCATTTCTATGAATTCTCATAAGAGATAAATACAAAAGGCAAACTACTAAGTTTGCATTACTAGACTACTGAAGTGGAAGAGATTTTCCAAGGCAGCAATTTCACTTCATTACCTCTGCCAACAATAGCTACAGTTGCAATTTAAAAAAAAAAAAAAAAAAGAGTTGTTGTTTCATGCCTTAGAGCTTGCTAAGATTCATTCAGAAAGAAAGGGGGAAGGGGCTTGGCCTTTTCATTTCTCAAGGATTGAGACCCTGCCTTGCTTTCAGGACAAGCTCCTCCGTAGTCGGTCCGATGATCTCATTGGCGCGTTTTAGTCCAACGCAATAATATCGTCCAATCGTATCCTAAATTTAAATGCAAGTAAGAAAGAATCAGATGAAGATAGTGGCCACCCTACAGACCAATAGTTAGTAGTAATTTTTTCCCCTTTATTGATAGAGAGAAAAGTAGTTTCAAGGATTAAGAATGGAGATGTCCATTTTCCTCGCGGGATCGGAGCCCCGTAGGGACCCGTCCCGAACGGGGCGGTGAATCCCCGTTTAGGCAGGGAATGAGGGAGTGAACAAGGGAGAAAAGTTTCCAACGAGGAACTCGATCCCCGCCGATTCTCCGCGGAAATCTCCGACCCCATCCCCGCGAAAAAAAAACGGTGAAATTCTCAGGGACGAGAATTGAATTTGGTGGCAGGGACGGAGAAGGCATTCCCCAGCCCTGCCCCGTGGACATCTCTAGTCAAGAAGCCTATTGTATCATTGTAAACCAGGCTAGACAATCATCCAATCCTTCTTTTAGTCAAATCCTGATTGATTCAATTTAATCAAAGAAAATTTATCTAGAGCATGCTGATCCCTACCGCATAGAAGCAGAGATTATACAATTTTCTTCTTATTCTCAGATTGCTTTCGTACTTTCGTTTTAAACCAATTTTCATCGATAAGAAAAATGCTTGTGACTAACCCGAGAAACGATTCCCAATTTCTCCAACTTTTGAACTGCGTCGTCCACTTCAAAGTTGCAGCGTTCGCCAAACTCTTCTTTGATCAACTGCTCACACCGAAGATCAAGATCCTACTTGCCAGCATCATAAAATCACATTGAATTTCAATCCACATCAATGTTTTCGAACAGTCAAGGAAAGCAAGAAAATAAAGCATAGATGGGAGATAAGTACTTGTAAAGTAGATTTGCCTTGTTCCATCAGTATGAAGAATGAAATAATCACCTCTTTCACCTTCACAACAAAGAGAAAAAAAGGGCATTATAAGTATTGACTAACAGCTTGCTAAAGGCAGAGAAATTCAACATTTGGAGAGCAAGCTGAACTATCTAAAAAAACTCATCAGTAATCCAGCATAGTATAAACAGAAATTATGTCACCTCAAACAACTTTTGGGTTGAAGCAAAACCCTAAGCGAAAAACTACTGTTGGAAGCAAAACCCAAAGAGAAAAACTAAGGTCCCGTTTGATAACTATTTGGTTTTATGTTTTTGGTTTTTGAAATTTAAGCTTATATTTACTCATATTTTCTACAATGTGCTCAATCTTTCCTACAATGTATCTAACTTTCCTTAAGAAATTATGTGAATCCTAACCAAATTTCAAAAACAAAAACAAACTTTTGGAAGCTACTTTTTTTTATTTCCAAATTTTGGTTTGGTTTCTACAAATATAGGTAAGATGTAGATATCTATGTAGAAGAAAACATATGGTATGATAGTTGTTATAGGCTTAAATTTCAAAAATCAAAAACTAAAAACAAAATGGTTATCAAGCGGGGCCTAAATCACTAGGCTTCTACATATTAATTTCAGAAAGGGTAATTATTATATATACACACATTCATCGTTTTAAAATTTGTTTCACCACATTCACCATTTAATGGTTAAAGCAACCGAAGTAAAAACTAAATGAACAGGCCTCTAGGCCCCAAATACAGATGCACATGCAAACAAAAGCTAAATCAGACTAAGAGAACCATAATAAGCATCCATGCTGATACCACTTTTTCAATCTATCAGTCTTGGATAAGGATTGAGACATATAAAACATGTTAAAATATCATTTAGTCCCTAGACTTTGAGATTTGTTCAATTTTGGTACGTGGACTTTGAAACTTGTTTCATTTTAGTCCCTTGACTTTAACTTTTCTGTTAAGTTTTTCTCTCTTCCCAACCCTTATCTCTCCCCAACTTTTGTCTTTCCTAAATTAAAAACTTACATAGTTTTGGCCAGTTTTCTTTCTTTATCAGTGGAAATCATAGAGGCCATAAACACGCCACAACCTTACAATTCACGCTTTCTTTAGATTTTTCATCTATCTCCACCAAACTTGCTCTCTTTCTTTCTCTAAAACCTCTCCCACTTTTGGTACCTAAATTTGATGTCGTACCTCTATGCTTGCTGATTTGCAGACAAAGGTTGGCTTAAAAAGAAGTTTGACAGCAGAACATGTCCATACTGCAAGTAACTTCTTTCTTTCTTTTTTGAACCTGGAAATCGGAGCTTCACTCCACTATACTTGGAGTAACTACACCCGTCCCTAGGCCAGGCACCTAGAGACATCGAAAGAATGGAGACACGGGAGATGTCAAAAAATAAATGTCACAGGTGAGTTTCGAACCTGGGACCTTGAGGGGAGCACACCTCCAAAGCCCAAGCCTTCAACCACTTATGCCACCCCTTGGGGACTTACTGCAAGTAACTTATTGAAAGAAGGAATGCATTGTAGAAATGAAATTAAAAAATCAGAAGAAGACAGTGTTGAATGGATAGGATTTATATTAGGGGTATATTAGTGTTGGTTTATGTTATTTTTAGTATAGTTGTATTTTAATATTTTATAATTATTTATTCCTTTTAGAATTAGATTAAATATTATTTTCTATCTTTTCCTTTTATAATTAGGTCATCTCTTGTACTCTATTTATACTCATTGTTGAGTTCATTATTAAATGAAGAATTTAGAGAATTTGAATTTCCATATTTCAACATGGTATCAGAGCCTCAAATTTTTCCTTTTGACCTAGGGTAGACTTTTTTTCTTCTCCTCCTCCACTTTTTTTTTTTTTCATCACCTTCTTCCTCTTTTCGTAAATTTTTTTTTCCATCATCTTCTTCCTCTTTTTCTAAAAACTTTTTCCTACTTCATCATCTTCTTCCTCTTTTAG
>JBBMKA010032561.1:0-24013 GCA_037833695.1 Sechiopsis laciniata
CTTGTTGACCTAGCCGAGAGAAGCATTGTAAAGGAGCCAACCTTGCCGCAAGCACCTAGCCGAGGACACTTCTTGCACCAAGCCGAGTAGCCACCGAGACACCCTCTCCTAAGAGCCTTGCCGAGCCTTGTGTGGCTTTGGGTAACCTCTTGCGAGCTCTTTGTTTTGTAGTTTAATCTTTTAGCTAGTAGGGTTATTAATTGTTTTGTGGTTTTTGTTTAGGGTTAGCTATCTGTTGGTTCTGCAGCTCAAGGAGCATTATACTTGTGTGTGTTTTCTGCTTGTTATTCAGGTAAGGATTTCCCTCCCGGAGTTGTGTGAACCCTGCGGGACTTCGTTGATGTTTTCTTGTATGCTTGTTATTGGCATGTTAGGAGATAGGAATTGATTGCTGAATTGTTCTCTTAGCTTGTTCATGTTGTATTCCCATGATAGTGTCATGTTAGGGTTCTTGTTGCAAAGTATGTTGTTTTGTTGAGAAACAGGAAATGGGTGATCTTAGATAGCTTGGTTAGGAGGCTATCAGCCTGAGGCTTAGATTTGGACCAACTGTTTGTGAACGGTCCAGGACCAACTGTTGTGAACGGTCCTAGTTTAGATTTGGACCAACTGTTTGTGAACGGTCCAGGACCAACTATTGTGAATGGTCCTAGTTCAGAATTGGACCAACTGTTTGTGAACGGTCCAGGACCAACTGTTTATGAACGGTCCAGGGCCAACTGTTTGAGAACGGTCCTTGTTTATGCGTGGACCAACTGTTTGTGAACGGTCCAGAGCCAACTGTTTGAGAATGGTACTTGTTTATGTTTGGACCAACTGTTGTGAACGGTCCAGGACCAACTGTTTGAGAACGGTCCTTGTTTATGTTTGGACCAACTGTTGTGAACGGTCAAGGACCAACTGTTTGTGAACGGTCCAGTGCCAACTGTTGTGAACGGCCCTTGAATAGGAGTTGGACCAACTGTTTGAGAACGGTCCCGTAGGCCAAAGGTAGAGACCCTCGAGCGTAGTTTTAGTCCAGGGTCAGTTGTTGAGCTGACCGCTTGGCCGGGAGTTAGAGACTTCCGAAGACCTAGTGGGTTTTGGACATTGTGTCCCAGATTTCTGTGCTGGTAACCGTTTGCTTGTGTGCATGATTGCTAGATGATGCGCTGTTTTGTACTGTACCCCGGTTGAGGATTCTTACTGAGTGCCTTTGTACTCACCCTTATTTTCTGTGGTTTTCCACCAGGTAACTTGGGACAACACCGGGACGGCTAGAGGAGGAGCTGCATGATCATGGGAGCCACCGGCACTCTGCTGTTTATGTCATTTCTACTTTTTCTGTTTCAGCATGTAGTTGGACATGGAGTCCTTAGGAAGTTTTTATACATTGTCTTTTGAACCGTTGAGAATGCTGTTTTAAATACTGGCTAGGATTTCTATTTGAATATCTATTTATTTATGAAATGTTTTACCTATGAGGATGTTTAGCTTTCATGTTTGATTTTAAATGTCTTTTACTTCCATGCATGCTGAGTAAGGACCAGTTTAGGACCACTTTTGGGTCGGGTCCTTACACATCAACTATTCTAGCTGATGAGTTTCCAACATCCAATGCTGGTGAGCTGTCAACAACCCTTGTTGTAGGATTTGTAGCATCATTGGAAGACAAATCTTTCAGCACAAATGCTGATCGAGGTTTATGGTCTCTAACATAATCCTCTTATAAGAATGTTGCATTTTTTTATACAAACACCTTATTCTCACCAGGATAATAAAAATAACCCCTTTTGTTTACTTTGGGTAGCCTACAAATAGGCATAACTTTTAACGTGGTTCGAATTTCGTTGGATTTGCAGTCAGTACATAGGCCAAACATGCCCAAATCTTAAAGTGACGTAAACTACCTTACGTCCCCTCCAAAAATCATAGGGTGTCTCCAAGACACTCTTTGTGGGTACCATATTCAAAATATATAATGCAGTCTCTAACGAGTATCCCCAAAATGATATCGACAGTTGAGCAAAGCTCATCATCGACCGAACCATTTCCAAAAGGGTTCTATTTCTCCTTTTTGAAACACCATTCTACCGAGGTGTTCCAGGCACTGAGAGTTGGGATGTTATTCCATGTTCTACCAAGTAGTTCTGGAATTCTAGATCGATATACTCCCTACCACGATCTGATCGCAGTTTCTTAATTCTTTTTATCTAATAGGCTCTCAACCTCAGCCTTAAACTCTTTAAATTTTTCAAGAATCTCCCACTTATGATGCATTAGATAAATATACCCATATCTAAAGTAGTCATCTGTAAAGGATACAAAGTACTCATACCCTCCCCAACCTTTAACATTCATCGGACTATATAGGTCTGAATGTACAAGTTCTAAGGGTTGGTTGGCTTTAACTCCCTTTACTGTGAAGGTCCTTTTGGTCATCTTACTTTCTATGCAAGATTCACATCAGGTAAAGTGTTCATCTCTAACCTAGTTAGAGAACCACTTTTTACTAACCTTTCAATTCTATTGAAATTTATGTGCTCTAACCTTAGATGCCAAAGATATGTATTAGATTTAGGAGAAATTCTTTGTCGTTTGTTTGTTCTACTATTTGCTATTTTAGATAATTCAGTATTTAGAAGTGTCCCTAGGTTTGAGCATATATAAGTTATTTACGTTAATTACGGAACGAAGCTCCAAGCCAGTCGTTGAAATAGAAACTGAATTTCCATTAAAATTTATTGAATGAAATTGTTCTACAAGGCAAGAAACTAAAACTAGGTTCCTCTTAATCCAAGGAACCAACAACACATTCTCTTAACAATAAAAAAGAATTGCTGAACTTGACACTTCCAACAACTGTTGCCGAAACAACTTCACCAGTCCCCACCTTCAAGATTATCTGCTTGAGTTCTAGCTGCTCCCAAGAGTCACTTCCCTGAAATGAAAAACAAACATGATTAGTGGCACCCGAATATAATATCCAACCATTGGATGATTCTTCCACATAACAAGACTCTAGAACCAGTAAAAAAGATCTACCTTCTTTGTCTTTCTTCATTCCTATGTACTCAAGATAATTCCTTTTCCAATGACCAGACTTTTGACAATGGAAACATTTTCCATCCTTCTCGGCCTTAACTTTCTTTGGAGCATTGTGCTTATTCTTGCTCCCACTAGTCTTCTTCTTCTTTGAGAACTTTTCCTTGAAGGTCCGACCTTTAGACTTGATCCACGAACCCATAGTTCCAGAACTCTGGTTCTTGGTGACAACATTTGTTTTCCCTTCTTTGCCCTTGACTTTCATCATGGACTCGAAGGTTTGAAGTTCATTAAGAAGAGTGGTAGGGTTAAAGGCAATCTTGTTCATAACAACATTGCTTTTAAATTGTAAGAAGCTACTCGCCTGACTAGCTTTGTCTATAATGATCCCATTCATTTAAGTTGTGTTGAAGTACGTCATCATCTAGAGTACATGCTTCATTACTAACATTCCTGAATTCATCTTAGCACAATGAATGGCTAGGATAGCATCATGCTTTACCTGAGACGATGGTTGCCCAAACATCTCATGAAAGGCTTTCATCATCTTTAAAAGCAGTTACCATGTTCTCCAGTTTCTTGGTTAGAATATCTGAGACACTTGCCAAGATATAGACCCTTGTTTTTTCGTTAGCATTCTGTCAACGATCATGCGCCTCACAAATATTTCATGCCGCATTAGGTACTGGTGCCAGAGGACATTCCTCTGTGAGAACAAACTTCTTGTCATTGACGACAAAAACCGTGTTGATATTATTTTTCCATGTAGTATAGTTTTCTCGGGTTAATTTATCAGTTGACATTATCGAGATAAGTGGTTTAGACATAGTATTGAAAATAAGAAAAATAATATTTCAGTTTGATTGCCATTTAAAAACGTTGTCATTCAAAGATTTTGGCATAAAATTGATTTAAAAACTTTCCACGTTAAAATCAACAGGAAACCCTATAATTACTTATTATTAATGCCATGGTACAACTACAAAGGTTTAGAGCAAATTTCGTCGAATGATAGGTCAAGTACTTCTCCCTAGCGTGAGTTTCTTCGCAACCAGAAACTCAAGACCAGTATAACTCTTATCCCTATGGTTCCAGCTAACATTTTTTGATCTAGAACTTGGCTAACTCCTTAACCAATCCCTTGATAGTGTAGCTCATCAATTCGAACATGTTAATCTCTCTCAGTAAGTGTCGTTGAATGATAAGTCAAGTACCAATCAAGATCACAGTCCTATCCCTTTCGGGATACTAGCCCTGATATACACCGAGGGAGGTTGACACAAACTGCCGACAAGTAGCCCCACTAGGATATCACGATGCAAGCTCTTTATGGAGATCGTAGGATCAATTGACACCAATCCTTCTCCCACCATCTTTTTTTTAATAGGGTTCCCTCTCACTCAGATGAACTAGGCTAATCTTGTTCATCCAAGTCCCAATTTTTTACCTAACTTGGTTAGATTGATTTTTAATGTGAATTGCAAAGTTTTTACTCTAAAACTAATCACATTATTTGAGTCTGCACAAAGTGATCTATAATTCTTGGTCGTTTCAACTCCCAGGTCGCGTTCCTAGGTAGAGGTGTTCTGTAAGCCGTCATCTTAAATACCTCTATCCTTTGGTAGAACCTATCTTAGGCAGGGTTCCCTTCCAATCAATCCTTACAGAATCAAATTGCTCTTTAATTAATCCTATTAACTAAAGATTTAAGTGATAGCAATTAATCCTATTAATTTTATCAAATTTTATGGATTATTAGGCTCTACCCCTTTTAAGACCATTTAAAAATAATATATTCATTTTTGTAGCAGATTTAAAATGAATATTGTTTGGGTTCAATTTTGAAAAATAAATTTTCAAATATATATAATCCATACATTCAACATAATCAATAAATAAATAACCATTATTTATTTTGAGATCTACATGCTGAACAATCCTAAATATGGAGTCCAATTCCTAAAATATATCTATTATATTTAATAAAACCTATGGTGGGATTTGAAATCTATATGACATACTTTATGCAACAACCAAAACATGCAAATAAGTAACATATAATTTAAATAGTTAATGACTGATTTGATGTTTGCCATATTTCTAAGAAGTTTAAATTGCGACATAAGCTAAGAAATTCTCCAAGAATAATCTTTGTTTCCACTTATTGATCTTCTGAAAACTTTGACTAACAAGAATAAATCTCTTTAAATATTTCTCAAATACTTTCCAAAAATATTTCAATATTTAAATGGCTTCAAGATAAAGATTTTTTTAAAATTATCCCATAAAAAATCTTCAAAAGATTATTGATTTAATTTTAGAATCTTTATTGAACTATCCTTTAATTACTTATGGTTACCCATATTTTCTAAAAATATTAACAATAATTAAATCCCAAGATATTTTCCAAAAATATCAGGTTTTAAAAGATAATAAAAATTTTCCAAAAACATTTCAATTAAAAAAAAAAAAATTTTCCTACCCAAATATTTTCCAAAAATATTTTACGAAAAAATCTCAATTTTTTATAGAGAAAAAATCTCATCCTTGGTGTTCTTTGTGGTGTTCTTCGCATTCTCCGTCTTTTGGCCAAATCCAAATTACATAAAACCGAAAAAATAAAATTGTACAAAGTTTTTCCTATACCTAAATGCTTGGGTTTACACAAGATCTAAGAATTTATAAAAATCCTAATGCCAAACAAAAAACCTCTAGCCAAAAATAATAATAATTTAATATTCATCCAATGAAAATTAAAACCCACTAATAAAAAGATTTCAATAACAACAATCACTATGAGCTTGTTGGAATAAACTTTAATGCGAATTTATTAATATGTTTAATTGTTAATTGAAGAATTAGTTGGTAGATAATTAAGGAATTAATTGGTGTTTTAATTGAGGAGCTAATAAGGAATTAGTGAATTCTTAATTGAGTAAATTAGTGGGAAACTTTTTTGGTAAGAAATAGTTATAGAAATAGTCTTGGAGGCCAAGTTTGTAATAGGCTATAAATAGAGTGCTCATTGTAGAGAGCAAGTGAGAAAAAGAGAGAAAGTTGTGTAGAGAGTTTTAGAGAGAAATAAAGAAAATTGTTTATAGAGAGTTTGTGTGCTTTGTCTCTCTAATCACGAAGCAAGAAGCTTTCGTGATTATTTTATTTGTGTTTTTATTCATATTTAGTTTCTACAAATTGTTATCAGAGCCGATGGCGAACGTGACGGGTTAAATGCTGCTGCCACAATTGACGAAGGTGAATTACGAGAATTGGAGCATCCAGATGAAAGCTCTTCTCGGATCTCAGATGCATGCGAAGTGGTCGAAGAAGATTTTGTAGAGCCAGAAGATACCACAGATTATACGACGATTCAAACCAAAACGTTGAAAGAGACGCATTCGACGGATAAAATGACATTGTACATGTTGTTCCGTGCAGTGACAAATCGGGCTTTGAGAAGATTGCTAGTGAAACTACTTCAAAAGAAGCGTGGGACATTTTAGAGAAAGTATTCAAAGGAATCGACTGGGTCAAGTAAGTGCATCTTTAAACTCTTCAGGACGTTGGAGAACATAAAAATGAAGGAGTCAGAAAGTTTATTTGCCTACATCACATGTGTGCAGACGGTGGTGAATCAACTCAATGGCAATGGCAAAATGCTAACAGATGCATGAGTTATGGAAATGATTTTGAGATCATTGACAAATAATTTCGAGAATGTTGTATGCGTAATTGAAGAGTCAAAGGATCTTGCAAGACTCACTATTGACGAGCTTGCTGGTTCTCTTTAGGCACAGGAGTAGCTTAAGAAAAGAAGAAAGAAGAAATGCTAGAGCAAGCGCTTCAAACCAAGGCGTCAATCGAAGATGAAAAGGTACTTTATTCTAAACAATTTTAGGGTAGAGGTCTCGACCGTGGAGGTCGTGGATATGGTCGCTGACTGAAGCGTTCCGAGTGCTAATATAATTGTAGTAATTAATTTAGAGTTAAATCGTTAAGTAAACCTCAGAATCGCTTACGCTCAAGTATACGCGGTCGAAGCGCAAAAAATAATAAGTATATAATTTTATCGTTCCCACAGAGATTGATGTTAGAACTAATATTGCTAAGTCGAGAGTTGTGCAGAAAGTAAATGCATGGTTGCTATAGTTGTTGTTTTCTTTTGATGCTGAAAATGAAATGAAGCAAATGCTAACAGTAATAAATATGAATGCAATGAATAGTGATAAATAGACAGTTGCAGAAGATATTAAGAGCTCAGAACTAGTTATCGAGTTTCTAGCTTCCCTCTACCAATAAGTACTTCCGTACTTAATGATTTACGGTAGAACCAGCTCCCACTGCGAACTTCGTACTAACTCATGGGGACGCGAGCAATAGTAAGGTTAGTCTAACTCCCTAAATGATGCAATGACTTGACTTCAACCTACTAGGTCACCATGCGGTTCCTTCTTTTGGACTCACCGCAAGTTATATATGTGTGTAGCTAATCGATGCATATGTATAGAATAGTAATGCAACAGTGTAAAACTCTTTAACCTACATTTCTAACATACTTCTACTCGAGAGTATTCATGAAAAACTCCTATAACGCAACATAGATATAAACACAAGTAAGAAGTTTAAATCAGCTGATTTTATTACGACTACGAGATGTTTATAACTACAACTACTCCTAGAAAACAATAATAAAAAAAAAGAATTAGCTCGGTTGTGAAGTGTACAGTCTCCTTGTCATTAGCTCCTACGAATACCACCAGTTGCTTTCGCATGGATTAGCTTCTGGCCATCTGACCAGCTTACCGAACTTTGGCTTCCCTTTTGCAATTTATAGAGTTGATTTACTTGATCAACAAGCCTAGGTGAGTTAGAGAATCCTTATTAATGCAGGATCACTTGATTTCCGTTGGAATTTATTTGATTGACACCAACTTAATTGCTTGATTGATTCTCTATTCTTTCCTCATTGGTGTGATTCTCCAAGCGCATCAGCCTTGTGAAATGCGTGAGTCTTCTGTGTATGTTACCGCTCGCACTGATTTTTCCGTCCAGCATCAGCGTTCAGCATTTCCTGCATTAAATAGTCTTTTTAGCGCAAAATTGTACAATATTCAAACTTAATCTGGGAACTGTGCTTTTGATGCTACTTTATGAATGCATGATAATTCCTATGATTTGTGGTTGCAATTTACTACTGATGCTTATTTATTTCCTTTAATCCTAAGAATAAAGCAAACTATTGCACTCTAAAATATGCTCTATTTGAGAGCTATCAAACTCCCAAACTTAAATCATTGCTTGTCCCAAGTAATGCTTACTACTAGTTAGCTTATTCTAATAGTTAGATCATCTTTTCCTCTTTTTAAACATAAAATCATCAGGTCTTACCACATATCATTTTCTTAGCAATAACCTTCTTTCACTTTTCAGTTTTTCAAACGTTTCTAAAGATTTAGGTTTTGCTTAAAATCTTCCTCACCATGACTGACAGATTGTTCCTCATTACTCAATCTTTCGTACACAATCACTTCTAGTCTAAGTTTGCCCAACATATTCTGTCAAGACTTTCTAGGCCCTTATATCCTTTGAGGATTTTTGCTATGCTTTTCGCATTCCTCTCGGGTTGCACTCATGTCTATAATTCCATAGTTCTTAAGATGTCTTATTTGAGCATAAAACAATTCATCTGAGCGGCAGAATTTAAGCTCACACTTTCCATAAATAGAGAAATACTTAAGGAGTCCTAAGGCTTAATAGCACTTCGAAAAAACTTTTATTTTGCTCAGAATATGGTGATCTTTATTTTATAAATTTTTTTTAGATGCTGCTTTTAATCGCCCTTTCTTTTCAACATTCACTCATCTGGCCACCCTCACCTCCAAACTTGAAGTCTTCATTGTCCCAATGAAGGCGAGGCTTAGTTTTCCCAAACTTAGCTATTACTATGATTACAGTACTCTATCTCAAGCTCTAAGACTTTCTTATAGAATTTTGGTTCTCTTCGTCTTTCATGATAAGGATTATTCTAAAGCTAGGTTTGGATCAAGGAGAACTTAAGAATTCTTCTAATTGAAAGTGTGTTTTCTGCTAAACTTAGTTTTGCAGTAACAATGCTATCTTAAGCTTTCAAAGGGAAATTGCTAATTTATTAGATAATCAAACAGGAAAATAAATCAACGTTTAAATTTAACAAATCTAGATGTATGATCCCATCAAATTTAAATTGTGACTACTAGTGAAATGCATTCGAAAGGAAAATAAGAGAGCGAGACTTCCATCTAAGTTTATGCACTGTCACTGCGATTGCCCTGCTCCGCATTGAGTATGTGTTTTGGAAACTCAGACCATTTGGAGTGCTCTGTTAATGTTGAGGTTGCTTTTACTATTATCTCATCTCTCTTATTCGCGTATTCCTAAAAATCCTGCGAATTAGTGAACAACGTCTCAAATTGCTTAACCAAACTATCCTCAGCCGAAAATGCTTCGAGACGCTTCCCTTCCTCTTTCCATCTCAAATCAGCTTCCTCCATATGGTTAGTGCATGGCTTTAAAAGTCTGTCGGTGACTTGCAATTGAACATCTTGCTCCAAGAACAACTTAGTGATATTGTGGGGGTAAAACATCTTTTTGCGTTTGGCTGAAGCCTAACGCTTAATTTGTCCTTCCACTATCTTGCCTAGGTTGATTTGTTTTCCACTTATAATTGCTTAAAGAAATAATGCTTGTTCTCTACTGACTATCTTAGTATTGGTGGATGGGATAATTGCATTTTTTATGAATAAAATCCAATCCTTCAATTCTGGTTTAACATCATCAATTGGAAATGACCATTGATTCTTCCACCTGGCACCTTTGATCCAATTGTTTCCACGCAATCCTGTAATTGTTTCTTAGTTACCTTCTTAAGAAGTGTTTGACACTCTGACCCTATGTCTTCTAGAAGCCAGATCATTTCGTTCAAGGCTGAAGATCTACAGTCTATCTCATAATCTTCTACTTGCGAGAAAATTTTCTTTTTTCGGTTCAGGTTTGCATAAAACTAGTGAACCCAATCTGGTCTTGTATCCCAGGCAGACATTGCCAGGCTGCTCCAGCCTAACTCGCCTAACATTTCTCATACTGTATGTAGAATGCATTCAGCAAGCCATCCTCAATCTTACCAGAATTTCCTCCTAGACAGTGATGTAAAAAGGTTTGCTTCTAAAACCATTGCATTTCTTTCGTTAGCTACCTTTACCGTTTTACTAATACCGGCTACTGTGCTCTTTAATGCCATTGGATTCGACTACTGGTAGTAGGGTTTTAGTTTCTCAAGGAGTAATCCAAGAATGAGGTGATCGTTCCTTCCTTTCATAGGGTTTATATAGAGTTTCTAAAGATTTGAAAATCCGTGTGCAAGGAAAGGGATAATAACAAAAAGGAAAATTTAAATTCTGCAGCAATACTTTCCTAATCGAACCGATACCTTCTAACACTACTGAAATTTAAATTGTATGGATGTAAAAAAAAAAAAAAAATCTACCCATATGGAAATACTTTCTTATTCTAAAATTGCTGTAAATTGTGCACAAAGTCAGAAATACTGGATTTTTACATTCCAATGGGCGGAACCTCGTGATAATTTTGTCCGGTATAGTTATCCTTGCTTGGACCATTTATATATCATCGGAGTTAAACCATCTTCGATAGCCTTCTCCTGCCTTTCTCCGTCATGCACTCCACTCATAGCATTGATAGGGTATGGAGAATCAAATTGAAGTTCATTTGAATTGCCTAAATATCACTTTCTCGACTAATCAATTCCTCCGATGCTTGTGGTTTTGGTACTGTAAAGACTACAGACACCATTGCTAGTAATATATGGTTTTGTGTGCTAACATTTTCTTCCTAAGAAATGGTTGATTCTGCATCCCCCCTATTGAAGTGATGCGAAATCCTGATATTTGACTCTGTAGGTTCATTACACACATTGCTGAATTGTTGAAGATATTCATCCTCACTATAGCTTTCCTTCATTGTGCTTTGCTTAGGGTCAACTTTGGAATCTTCTTTTGTTTTTTCAATTTTTTTCATGGCTTCAGCTTCTAGGGCAGCAAATTTTGCCCAGGCCTCCTCCTGCTGCTGATATTACATCTTTTATTATATGTTCTCCTCTTTTTCCTTAATCTCGGCTCCCAAAGTGGTGACCCTTACCAAGGTCTCCTCCTGTTGCTGATGTCGCATCTTTTGTAATCTGTCCTCCTCTTTTTCCTTAATCTTAGCTTTCAGAGTGGCAACCCTTGCCCAAGCTTCCTCCTGTTGCTGAAAACGTCTCTTTTGTTCCTTATCTATATCTTTCGTGTGCCTTAGAGCTTTGGCCTCTTCTTCTCGTTTAAACATGGTTAGCCTGAAATCTTCCCATGAAAGCTCACAGTCACCGAAAAATTCCACGACTGACGCTGCATTAAGCACGCCGACACTCAGACATGTATCTTATTTGTTGGTATTATAGGCTATGCTTTTCTTCGTGTTTGCTTCAAAAGTTTGTCTGTGCTCGTGGTTGGGCTGTTGAGGTTTTGGTATTATACCGTTTTCCCTCATCCATTTCTTTCGTCATAACTATTCTTTTTCTTCTTCTTCTATGGTTATGCTTTCAGGAGACTGCTCATGATTGTACAGTGGTCTCCTAGGTACATGACTCCTAGCTTTCCATGTATGACTCATGTTGATGTGGTCTCCTTGTAGACCGGTTGGATACTGAAAAATACTGTTATGACTTCCCCCAAACTTCAACTGTTGTTCCCAGTTAGGATACACTGAACAGAAATTGGTTGAGTATGTCTCTTGATAATAATGTGTATGTTGTGGGTTTACATTGTTGTTCCATTGTTGATTTGTAAAGTTATTGAATGCCATCTTTGTCGCTCGTGCTTATGGTAATGTGTTTGGGGCTTCTTTCCATGTTGGTTGTATTGCCTTGAATCTAGGTTCCCCTGAAATACAAGTATTCAACATTTTTAGCAATAAAACTACTCTAGTCCTAATAATATAAATTTTAAATAATCAATCCCCAGAAACGATGCAAAAAACATGACTAGAGCGTTCCAAGTTCTAATACAATCGTAGTAATTAATTTAGAGTTAAACCGTTAAGTAAACCTTAGAATCGCTTACACGCAAGTATACGCGATCGAAGTGCAGCAAGTAATAAGTATACAATTTTATCGATCCCACAGAGATTGATGTCTAGAACTAATATTGCTAAGTCGAGAGTTGGCAGAAAGTAAATACATGGTTGCAATAGTTGTTGTTTTCTTTTGATGCTAATAATGAAATAAAACACATGCTAATAGTAATAAATATGAATGTAATTAGTAGTGATAAATGGACAGTTGTAGAAGATATTAAGAACGCAGAATTAGTTATTGAGTTTCTCGCTTCCCTCTACCAATAAGTACTTTCGTACTTAACGATTTATGGCAGAACCAGCTTCCGCTGCGAACTCCATACTAACTCGAGGCGATGCAAGCAATAGTGAGGTTATTCCTAACTCCCTAAATGATGCAAAGACTTGCCCTCAACCTACTAGGTCACCACGCGGTTCCTTCTTTCGAACTCACCGCAAGTTATATACGTGGGTAGCTAATCAATGCATATGTATAGAATAGTAATGCAGCAGTGTAAAACTCTTTAACCTACGCTCCTAACATGCTTCTACTCGAGAGTATTCATGCAAAACTCTTATAACACAGCATAGATATAAACACAAGTAAGAAGTTTAAACCAGCTAATTTTATTACAACTACGAGATGTTTATAACTACAACTACTCCTAGAAAATAATAAAAAATGGAATTTGCTCGGTTATGAAGTGTGCAGTCCCCCTGTCATTAGCTCTTACGAACACCAATAGTTACTTCTCACATGGATTGGCTTTTGGCCATCCGACTAGCTCACCGAACTTTTGCTTCCTTCTTGTAATTTATAGAGTTGATTTACTTGATCAACAAGCCTAGGTGAGCTAGAGAATCCTTATTAATGCAGGATTACTTGATTTCCACTGAAATTTATTGGGTTGACACCTACTTAATTGCTTGATTGATTCTCTATTCTTTCCTTATTGGTGTGATTCTCTGAGCGCGTTTGCCTTGTGAAACGCATGAGTCTTCTATGTGTGTTACCGCTTGCTTTGATTTGTGCGTCCAGCATCAACGTTCAACATTTCCTGCATTAAATAGTCTTTTTCGCTCAAAATTGGACAATATTCAGACTTAATCTGTGAACTGTGCTTCTGATGCTACTTTATGAATGCATGCTAATTCCTATGATTTTTTGCTCACAATTCCCTACTGATGCTTATTTATTTCCCTTAATCCTAAGAATAAAGCAAACTATTTCATCCTAAAATATGCTCTATTTGAGAGCTATCAGTCGCAGTAGTCAAAGAAACAATTATGATGCAAGGAAGGGACATACGAGTTAAGCAAATTGGCGCAGAAGAGGACACGATCTAGGAAGAGGCGGTAGATTGAATCAGTCAAATATTGAATGCTACAAGTGTCATAAGTATGGTCACTATGCTAGTGAATTCTATTCCGATAAATGCTACAATTACGGTGAAGAAGAGCCTTTTACGAGAGATTGTCGTGCGAGTAAAAGGGTTGAAGAAACAACTAACTTGGCATTAGAATACAATATGAATGAATGTATTCTTTTGATGGCGCATAAAGAAGGAAGCCACAACAATGATACTGTATGGTATCTCGACTCAGGGGCAAGCAACCATATGTGTGGTCATGAGCATCTGTTTAAAGAGATGCAAAAAATTGAAAATGGATATGTATCTTTTGGTGATGCATCAAAAGTAAAGGTTAAAGACAAATGTACGATTTCTTTTGTGCAGAAGGATGGCTTGATAGTGTCAATCCAGGATGTTTATTATGTACTAGATCTCAAAAACAAATATTTTGAGTTTGAGGCAACTCACAGAGAAGGGTTACTCTGTATTTTTGGAAGACCAGTTGTTGCATTTGAAGGACATGAAAGAGCGTTTAGTGGCTCGAGCCGAGATGAGAAGAAATCCCATGTATAGACTAAATTTGAGAAGCTTACAAGAAAAGTGTTTACGAATCAATGTAGAAGATAAGGCATCGCTGTGACATCTTCATTTGGACACCTAAATCATGGTGGTCTAAAAGAGTTAGCGTAGAAGAATATGGTGCACGGGCTACCTAACATGGACTATGAAGAAAAGTATTATGAAGAATGCGTGCTCAACAAGCATGCGAGAACCTCATTTCAGAAGAAGATAGAATATCGGGCAAAGCAACCGCTCGAGATGATTCACCCTGATATATGCAGACAAATTACCCTAGAATCTTTCAGCGGAAAAGGTACTTCATTTCCTTTATTGATGATTTCTCACGGAAAACTTGGATTTATTTCTTGAAAGAAAAATCAAAAGCATTCAAGGAATTGAGAAAGTTAAAAGTGAAGGTAGAGAAAGAAACGGGTAGATGTATCAAAGTTGTGTGATCTAATAGAGGTGGCCAATATACTTTGACGACTTTTATAAAGTATTGCGAGGAGCAAGGCATAATGCGATTTCTAACCGCACCATACACTTCTCAAAAAATGGTGTGGTCGAGAGGAAGAATAGAACCAATCTTTACATGGTTCAAGCAATGTTGAAGAGGAATTTTAGGTAGAAGCAGTGTAGTGCGCAGTTTATGTGCAAAATCGATGTCCACATGCGAAGCTAGATGATAAAACATCGCAAGGGGCATAGAGTGGACGAAAGCTGATAGTTTCGTATCTCATAGTGTTTGGTAGTATGGCTTATGCACACGTACCTAATCAGCGAAGAATGAAGCTTGAAGATTAGAGCAAGAAGTATGTATTTATTGGCTACAATAAAAAAAACAAAAGGGTATAAGCTACCTCACCCAATAAGAAAGAAGGTGATGGTGAGTCGTGATGTGCAAATTAATGAAGAAAGCGAATGAGACTGGAAAAATTCGATGGATGTTAGCTTCGAAGTTGGAGAATTACCAATCATTGCATCGACGAGTATGCCAAAAGATTCTAAAACAACTGATGAAGAAGATGAACCGCAACAACCAAGAATGCCAAGTTTGTAAGATTTGTATAATACGATAAATGAGGTACATCTTATTTGTCTTTTAACAGATGCGGAAGATATTAGCTTTGAGGAAGTAGTGCGAGACAAGAAGTGGCAAACAGCAATGGATGAAGAGACTAATGCGATAGAGCATAATGATACATGGAAGCTGACAGAATTGTCGAATGCAAGTCAGTCGATTGGTGTGTTGTGGGTATTCAGGAAGAAAATGAATGCGCAAGGGAAAATAGAGCGATACAAGATGAGACTTTTTGTGAAGGGATACAAGCAGAAAGCGAGAATTGTATGATGAAGTTTTTGCTCCTATTGTGAGAATGGAGACAATTTGATTGCTCATTTCTCAAGCGGCACAATTCAAATGGCTGATTTATAAGATAAATGTCAAGACAACATTCTTAAACAGTGTGCTTGAAGAAGAAATGTACATTGAGCAATCACTCAGATATGTAAAAATTGGAGAAGAGAAGAAAGTGTTAAAATTGAAAAAACTATTTTACGGGTTGAAGCAGGCACTACGAGTGTGGAATACTCGCATTGATACATATTTCAAGGAGAACGGATACAAGTAGTGTCCTTATGAGCATGCATTGTACATAAAGCAGAGTAGAGGTAATGTGATATTTGTTGCTCTTTATGTTAATGATTTAATATTTATAGGTAATAGTAATGCAATGATAAAAGAGTTTAAGAGCACGAGGATGCGAGACTTTGAGATGACAGATTTGGGCTTTCTGAAGTTTTTCCTCAGTATGGAGGTCAAACAAGAAGAGATGAAAATCTTTGTATCACAAGAGATATATGCGAAAGAGTTCTCGAAGAAGTTTAAGATGGCGATTGTAATTCGGTTGCAATACCAATGGAACCAGGTACAAAACTTTTGAAGTTTGATGGAGGAGAACGTGTGGATACGAGCAAATATCAAAGTTTTGTGGGAAGTCTTTGCTATCTCACATACACAAGGCTAGATCTCGCATTAAGTCTTCACGTCGTTAGTTGGTTCATGGAAGAGCCTGTTTATACGCATTGGAAGGCATTGAAGCAAATTTTATGATACATTCAAGGAATAGTGTCACTTGGGATGTTTTATTCGAAAGCGGAAGAGTACAAGTTGAGTGGTTACTTTGACAGCGATTGGTGCAGAGACATAGATGATCGAAAAAGCACTCAACATTTACTTGGCTGTCAAAGAAGCAACTGATCGTGACACTTTCGACATGCAAAGCTAAATATGTTGTAGCTTCTTGGTGCATATGTAATGGGATATGGCTGAGAAATTTGTTGAATGAGATCTAACTAAAGCAAATTGGTGCTACAATGATTCAAGTTGACAACAGATCAGCAATTGAGTTAGCAAAGAATCCAGTGAATCATGAAATGAGCAAACACATTGATGTTTGCTTTCATTTTATCCGAGATCATGTGAAGGAAGGAAGCGTGGAATTGCTGCATGTTGCAAGTGAAGATCAAGTAGTGGATATCTTCACAAAGTCGTTGCCGAAAGTATTGTTTGAGAAATTCAAGAAGATGATTGGCATGTCGAATGGCAGAAGCATTTAAGTTTATGGAGAAGTTTTGTTGGAATAAAATTTAATGCAAATTTATTAATATGTTTAATTGTTAATTGATGAATTAGTTGGTAGACAATTAAAGAATTGATGGGTGTTTTAATTGATTAGCTAATTAAGGAATTAGTGGATACTTGATTGAGCAAATTAGTGGAAAACGTTTTTTGTAAGAAATAGTTATGGAAATAGCCTTGGAGACCAAGTTTGTAATAGAATATAAATAAAGTGCTCATGTAGAGAGCAAGTGAGAAAAAAAGAGAAAGTTGTGTAGAGAGTTTTAGAAAGAAATAAAGAAAATTGTTTATAGAGAGTTTGTGTGCTTTGTCTCTCCAATAACGAAGCAAAAAGCTTGCGCGATTATTTTATTTGTGTTTTTATTCGTATTCAATTTCTATAGAGCCAAAGTTGTGATACCAATTGTTGAGAATATGGGGTAGGAGCATGCATTTACCGTGGCAGAAGCGTGTGAATAATAAAAATTTTCACAATAATTAATCCAATTAATTATCTTTGATTAATCTTATTAATCTAATTGCAATACCTTAGGTGATTGATGTGTTATTGAAAAACAATACTTACAATGACTATCGCCTCTAATCTAATCTGACGGGTGATTAAGTTGAGAAGGATTGACTATTTACTGAGAACAATCTCGAACTATCTCCTCTATTGCTTCTTTGCTACAACTGAATGCTTGGAGGGAAACCTTTAGAGAAGGGAACCAGGAACTTTGCCAGTATAATTTAATTATGGAGGAGAAAAGAGATCTCAGCTTTTAGAGAGGTTTTTGAACTTTGTGAGAAATGTTACTCTAAAAGTGAGTGAGATGATCAAAAAGGCCTCCAGGGCCTCCTATTTATAGTAGAGTAATAGAGGTTCCAACTTAGAACTTTTCGATGTGGGACAAATCATTATGCATTTTTTCCATTTGATTTTTCCCATTTAATTTTCGAAAAATTCCATATATTGTTTTATTTACTTTAATTGATATTTATCCAATAAATTTCAATTCCATAATATATCAAATATATTATAAATAAATAAATAAATATCTAATTGATATATCAAATACATTAATTCTCTACTTTAATAATTATCTAATAATTATTAACCCAACTAATATGTCCAACATATTAATGAATATTCTCCATTTTATAATTATCCAATAATTATTAAACCAATTAATATGTCAAACATATTAATTACTGTAATCCCTTAATTAAATAACTATTCAATAATCTTTATAACCAATTTATCAAATAAATTAAATTCTCCTTATTAATATTTATTTAATAAATATTAAATTAATATATCCAATATATTAATTAGCAAGTTTAATAATTAAACCTTATTTTCTCAAAAAAAAAAAAAAAGTTAAACTTTATGCTCCTATTAATTATGTCCCATATAATTAATATGTGAATTTGAACTCTTAAACTCACTCTCTAATAGAACTGTGTACCAGCAAGTATGAGCTAGCCTGGAGACTGGTGAACTTATAGGTTGAAAGCTACAACGATCCGGGATCTAATCCCTATTCATTAACATCAGGATTATTCCACTAAAGGCCTGTGATGAACTCTTTCGCACTATAGGACAAGTTAACGTCCACAGATATAATCAGTCATCTATTATATGATCCTTCACGAGCTTATTCCCAATTCACAGCTGGGACAAGAAATCTGTTCTAACCCTATGATTACATTTTTCTTCTTAAGCGCCACTAATTCCTCTATTGAACAAGTACTTATAGTCTAACTATAAATCAATGTTCTCTCGGGCCAATGAGAGGTGGAATCCCTTTGTCGACTAGTTCTTAATCTAGATTGCTCCTCTTAGTTTTACCTGTGTAAAGTGAAATTGTCCAGACCACTTGGACTTAAGCTTCCCTTGAAATAAATGAAGTTGAGAGTTAAATAACAACACCTGCTGGCCCACCTCAAAAGTTCGAGGGGTCAGCTTATGATCATGCCATTTCTTAGTCTTTTCCTTGTATAACTTTGCATTTCTCATAAGAGAAGTGCCTATGCTCTTCTAAATCAAGTAATTGCAACATTCTCACAGAACCGACTTTCTGGAGATCAAGGTTTAGCCTTTTAAGAGCCCAAAAAGCTTTGTGTTCTAACTCGATTGGCAAATGGCATGCCTTTCCATACACAATTCTGTAAGGCGACATGTTCAATGAAGTTTTGAGTGTAGTGTGATAAGCCTAAAGCGAGTCATCTAGTCGCAAGGACCAATCTTTTCTGTTAGGTCCAACAACTTTCTCTAAAATGCTCTTGATCTTGCGGTTAGATACATCAGCTTAGCTATTGGTTTGCGGATGATAAGAAGTTTCAAATCGGTGCTTGATATTGTACTTATGTAGCACATGAGCCATTGCTTTGTTTATGAAGTGCGTTCCCTCATCACTGATTAGTGCTCGCGGTGTACCAAACCTTGTGAAAATGTTCGTGTAAAGGAATTATATGACGGTTTTAGCACGTTGAAAGGTGTGGCAATCGCCTCAACCAATTTGGAGACGTAATCAACCGCAACCAGGATATACAAATTTCCACGCAAAAGGGGAAATGGGTTCATAAAATTGATTCCCCAGACGTCGAATAATTTGACCTCCAGAATCGATGTTAATTGCATTTTGTCCCATTTTCCTATATTTCCTTTCCTTTGGCATCTATCACATGTTTTTGCATAATGATGTGCATCCTTGAATATGCTTGGCCAGAAATATCCTGACTGAAATTTTTTTGCTGCATTGCGTATTCCTCCAAAGTGTCCTTCATATGGTGATGTATGGCATGCGTCTAGTATTACATTTATCTCGTGTTCCTCTAATCGTCTTATCATTCCATCAGCACTTTACCTATACAAAAATGGTTCATCCCAAAAGTAAAATCGAGTCTCGTGAAAGAATCTCTTGGCTTGCTACCTTGATAAGTCTGTTGGGATATCGCATCTTTTATAATCTGTCCTCTTCTTTTGCCTTAATCTCAGCTTCCAAAGTGGCAACCTTTGCCGAGGTCTCCTTTTACTGCTGATAACGTCTCATTTGTTCCTTCTCTATTTCTTTCGCTTGCCATAGAGCTTTGGACTCTTATTCTCGTTTAATCATGGCTAGCTAGAAATCTTCCCATGAAAGTTCACAATCATCGAAAAATTCCACAGCTGACACTGCATTAAGCACGTCGGCATTCAGATGTCTCTTCTTTGTTGGTACTGTAGGCTATGCTTTTCTCCGTGTTTGCTTCTAGAGTCTGACTATGCTTGTGGTTGGGCTGTTGATGTTCTGGTATTATACCGTTGTCTCTCATCCATTTCGTTCGTCGTAACTATTCTTCTTCTATGGTTATGCTTTCAGGAGACTACTCATGATTGTACAGTGGTCTCCAAGGTTCATGATTCCTGGCTTCCCATGTATGGTTCATGTTACTATGGCTCCCTGTATACTTGTTTGATGCTGAAAAATACTGTTATGACTTCCCCCAAACTTTAACTGTTGTTCCCAGTTAGGATACATTGAATAGAAATTGGTTGAGTTTGTCTCTTCTGAATAGCTTTGTTGCTGATAATAACGTATATGTTGTGGGTTTACATTATTATTCCATTGTTGATTCGCAAAGTGATGGAATGTCACCTTTTTCGTTCGTGCTTGTGGTAATGTGATTGGGACTTCTTTTCCTGTTGGTTGTATTGCCTTGAATCTAGGTTCTCTTGAAATACAAGTATTCAACCTTTTTAGCAATAAAAACTACTCCCTTCTTAATAATATAAATTCTAAGTAATCAACCCCCCACAACGGTGCCAAAAAATTGACTGGAGCGTTCCGAGTGTTAATATAATCGAGGTAATTAATTTAGAGTTAAACTGTTAAGTAAACATCAAAATCGCTTACGTGCAAGTATACAGAGTCGAAGTGCACCAAGTAATAAGTATATAATTTTATCGATCCCACAGAGATTGATGTCTAGAACTAATATTATTAAATCGAGAGTTGTGCAGAAAGTAAATGCATGGTTGAGATAGTTGTTGTTTTTCTTTTGACGCTGATAATAAAATGAAGTAAATGCTAACAGTAATAAATATGAATGCAATGAGTAGTGATGAATAGACAGTTGTAGAAGGTATTAAGAGCGCAGAACTAGTTATCGAGTTTCTCGCTTCCCTCTACCAATAAGTACTTCCATACTTAATGATTTACGACAGAACCAGCTTCTGCTGCGAACTCTGTACTAACTCAGGGCGATGCGAGCAATAGTTAGATTATTCTTAACTCCCTAAATTATGTAAAGAATTGCCTTAAACCTATTGTAGCATACTGGGTCACCATGCGGTTCCTTCTTCTAATCTCACTGTAAGCTATATACGTGGGTAGCTAATCGATGTATATGTATAAAATAATAATGCAGTAGTGTAAAACTCTTTAACCTACGCTCCTGACATGCTTCTACTTGAGAATATTCATGCAAAACTCCTATAACGCAGCATAGATATAAACACAAGTACGAATTTTAAACCAGCTGATTTTATTACGATTACAAGATGTTTATAACTACAACTACTCCTAAAAAACAATAAAACATGGAATTGGCTCGGTTGTGAAGTATGCAGTCCCTTTGTCATTGGCTCATATGAACACCAGTAGTTGCTTCTTTCATGGATTGGCTTTTGGCCACCGAACCTTGACTTCTTTCTTGCAATTTATAGAGTTGATTTACTTGATCAACAAGCCTAGGTGAGCTGGAGAATCCTTATTAGTGTAGGATCTCTTGATTTCCGTTGAAATGTATTTGATTGACACCAACTTAATTGCTTGACTGATTCTCTATTCTTTCCTTGTTGGTGTGATTCTTTGAGCACGCCTACCTTGTGGAATGCGTGAGTCTTCTGTGTGTGTTACCGCTCGCATTGCTTTGTCCCTCCAGCATAAGTGTTAAGCATTCCCTCCATTAAATAGTCTTTTTCGTGTAAAGTCGTACAATATTCGTACTTAATCCGCGAACTGTGCTTCTGATGCTACTATGATTTCTATGATTTATGCTTGCAATCTCCTACTGATGCTCATTTATTTTCCTTAATCCTAAGAATAAAGCAAACTATTGTAGCCTAAAATATGCACTATTTGATAGCTATCAGAGGCGCTCAGCTTCTAGGAGCTCGCACATTGGTTTCACAATTTTTGAAAAATCTTTAATGAAATGCCTATAGAAACCAGCATGGCCTAAGAAACTGTGCACTCTTCTCACATTCCTTGGTGGCTCTAACTTTTTGATAGCTTCAATCTTTGCTTGATCAACCTTGACTGGCGATCAAGTGCTAATATAATCGTACAGTAATTAATTCAGAGTTAAACTCATCGATAAATATGCCTTGGAATCGCTTACACGCAAGTATACGTGGTCAAACTGCAGTAAGTAATAAGTATATAGTTTATCGTTCCCATAGAGAATTTGTAGCACATTGATATAAGTCAAAGGTCGAATGTAAAGAACAAGAATGGATTCAAAAGGATGTTGTTTTATTCTGGAATAATAAATAAATCTATGTTAATGCTAATGCTAATGCTTAAAATCAACAAGGTTAAAGAATGAACATGAATGCGTTGCTTGGTGAAACCAAAATCATACTTCCCTTACAAACAAATACTTTCGCATTTGATGCTGCACAACCCAGCTTCCACTACAATTCTACAAAAATAGACTCAGGGCTTCGTATGCACTAGTGGGATTAACCTTAATCCCAATTAATGATGCAAAAGACTTTGCACCAGACTAAACGTAACCTGTTGGGTCTTCTGCCAGGTTCCTCTTTCGAGTAAACTAGAGGCTAGCATGTATGGGTAGCTAGCCGACACTTGCTTAATGAATAAATAAAATTATAAAATCTTTCACCCGCATTCATATTTTACTCGATACTCTAAGTTAACCGGACAACCACGCAGCCTTGCACACACACCCTCTCCATGCCGCAACCCAACCGCTCACGCCCCTGTGTAGGCGCCCAACTGCATGCACAGTCCCATGCCAGCGCGCTAGCCGTGTCGCCCGCCCTCACAGTCGAGGCCTTGTGGTGCCGGGCCTTTCGTTTGGGTTCATGGGTGAGTTTTGCTTTCTTGTGTTCCTTGTTAATTTGGTTGGCTGTTTAGTTATTAATGAATTTAGAATTTATTACTGTTTGTCTAGGTTGATTATTCGTGCGTTCCTACTTGCTTTACTATTTTATGAGCATGTGATAGTGGATAGGTTCTTGTGGTACTTTGTCTATATTGTTGCACGTATTGTTTCCGGCATACTCGTTATCTGGCTATTGATTTATGATGAATTGTTTGATAGGGCCTGGCATGTAGACAGTTGTATCCTGAATTGTAGTATCATGTTTATAGAACTATATGTTTGACTGTTGGTACCCTGTTAGATTTAGTGTACAGTACTCTAAGTTAGCATCTGTCAGGTTATCATCATCTAGAGGCTGAGAGTGGACACAATGTATGTTGTCCTCATAGGTCGGGACCAGTGAGGATTGATTTCCCGCTCTCAACAGTCGGGTGTGGTGTAGCTTACCAACTCGGCATAAGCCTAGTTTGTGGCCTGCTAGAGCGAGGTCATTTCCTTGGTGTAAGCCTACCTTGGAACAATCCTTAGCTTTAGGCGTGTAAGAACCTGACTCTAAAATAGTCCAAAAAATAGTTCTTACTCAGCATGCATGATTCAAATACAGTTATAACAAAAATCAACTGATAAACCGAAATACTTTATTTATTCAACAGAAACACAATTCCACAAAAAAAAGTTTAAACACGGTTGAGCCTCTGGCTAGAGATTATTTAAAACATTTTAAAACATGAAATCCAGGTAAAGTAAAGCCTATCCTGCATGCTGAGATAAACAAATATAAATGTGAACAGCCAACTCCCATGATCATGCAGCTCCTCCTCTAGCCGTCCTAGTGCTGTGCCAAGTTACCAGGTGGAAAGCTAGAGAAAATAAGGGTGAGTACAAAGGCACTCAGTAAGAACCCCCAACTAGGGTATAGTACGTGAGTCACATTATCTAGCATCCTAGCATACAAGCACACAAGAAAGCAATCTCGCAACGAGTCCAACAACAATATTCTTAAACCTTGAGAGTCTCTAACTCTCAACTAAAATATCCAAATCGGATCTCAGAAAGGGTTATCAACATAACTCCAAAACCTCGAGGATCTTTGTAACGGCCCAGTTCTTCATTCTGGTTTTTCAGGTACGTTCGGTTAGTTTTTCTGATGTTCGGTTGGGCCGTTAGGGCTCTTTGGACCCCTAGGGGCATTTTGGTC